>JARBJD010000007.1:600000-763840 GCA_033064195.1 Blattamonas nauphoetae | reverse complement strand
CCTTCCCTCCTCAACCACCGAGTCCTCCCCTCGGGTAGCTCACCCTCCAATCACCTCTGCTTGCCTCCCTCGTCTTCCACTCACCTCAGCTTGCCTCCCTCGTCCTCCTCTCACCTCTGCTTGCCTCCCCTCGTCCTCCACTCACCCTCTGCTTTCTGCCTTTGTCCTCCCTCTTCTCAGCTTGCCTCCCTCGTCCTCCACTCACCTCTGCTTGCTTCTGCTTGCCTTCCTCGTCCTCCAATCACCTCTGCTTGCCTCCCCTGTCCTCCACTCTCCTCAGCTTGCCTCCCTGTCCCTCCTCTCACCTCTGCTTGCCTCTGCTTTGCCTTCCTCGTCCTCCTCTCACCTCTGCTTGCCTCCCTGTCCTCCACTCACCTCTGCTTGCCTCTGCTTGCCTTCCTTGTTCTCCACTCACGTCTGCTTGCCTCCCTCGTCCCTCCCTCCTCACCTCTGCTCGCCTCCCCGTCCTCCCTCTCACCTCTGCTTGCCTCCCTCGTCCTCCACTCACCTCTGCTTGCCTCTGCTTGCCTTCCTCGTCCTCCCTCACCTCTGCCTCGCCTCCCTCGTCCTCCTCTCTTCTCTGCTTGCCTCCCTCGTCCTCCACTCACCTCTGCTTGCCTTCCCTCGTCCTCCTCTCACCTCTGCTTGCCTCCCTAGTCCTCCACTCACCTCTGCTTGCCTCTGCTTGCCTTCCTCGTCCTCCACTCTCCTCTGCTTGCCTCCCTCGTCCTCCCCTCACCTCTGCTTGCCTCCCTCGTCTTCCACTCACCTCTGCTTGCCTCCCTCGTCCTCCACTCACCTCTGCTTGCCTCCCTCGTCCTCCACCTCCCTCAGCTTGCCTCCCTCGTCTTCCACTCACCTCTGCTTGCCTCCCTCGTCCTCCTCCCTCACCTCTGCTTGCCTCCCTCGTCCTCCACTCACCTCTACTCTGCCTCGCTCGTCCTCCCCTCTCACCTCTGCTTGCCTCTGCCTCGTCCTCCACTCACCTCCCTCCGATAGACCCCTTTTTCCTTCTGCGACATCCAAACTCCCTCCTCGGGCCTCCGCCTCCCTCCTCCACTCTTTCTCCATCAACACTTTCCATCTTAGTTGTGTCTTCCATGCATTTTGTTGTTTCAACTCACAATTATCACTTTCTTTCGAAAACCAACCAAAGCAGTATCACTTGTTTGAACGACTGCACCACTAGAAGTGAATAAAAGTGAATTCATTCATCCAAGCTTCAATGTCATGCGAAGAGGGGAGAACAGAGGAGAGAGAGAATGAGAGAAGAGGTTGTATGGTGGTGAAGGAGACATTCACCCAGTACACCACATCCAGTGCAGTGAGGAAGATGGTTGAAAGTACAAAGTCCACCAAATGACGATCAACCCATATTGTTTTGAAATCCACATCCAATTTGTCTACTGGTATGAATAGATCGAAAAAAACACATGCAATCAGTTCATTGAGGTGAGAAAGAGCTATGTGAGATTTAACAGCAAATTTGAAAAAAAGAATGCGGAGAGGAGGTTTTGAAGGGGTGATCTCGAACTTTTCTATGATGTCAAAAATAATGACCCACATTCACTCGTCTCTGCGACAGCTGTCTCTCTCTCTTGCCGAAGTTCTCGACTTCCACGTCCATCGCTGGAACATCGTCCGAAGCTGTGTCTGGGTTCCCAACTGATCGCTCGACACCGGCGACAGCATTTCTCAACCAGCCACTTCATAGTGCCCTCAAAAACCCGCTTTTATCCATAAACCCGCGCAAAATCCAAAACTGTGATTGTCATTGTGTAATAATTGCTTCCATTTCATATTTCCACTTTTTAGACCTAGTTACTCAAAACTTATAAAAATGGAGCTAGATCGAAATCAAAAAGTGGGTCAAATTTGTGTCAAACACTTGAGGGATGAGAAACTGCCCTCCATCGCGTATATCACCTCTTCCTCCCAACTTTCACTCACACCAGACGACGCATGAACATGTATAACTCGCCATTCTAGCAGTCAATCACAATCCAAGATTGATAAACAAAACACAGTGCGAGAATTGAGAATTGCACATTCCGGCTCTGTTGGTTACAAGGAATTGGTGCCGCATGGAGGATTGACTTGGCTAGTCGAGATCAAGGGATGTACAATCGATCAATGTTCGAGCTCATCAACAGAATCCGCAATCATCTTCGACAACATCGCTCAAGGGACTCTAACCATCACGAATACAAACATTGGTGGAATACTTACAAAAACACGTTTGACATATGCATTGCAGAGGGGAAATGGAGGAGGAGTGTGGGCGTATGTGATTAGCAAAACAATCTCGTTTGAAGGCAGCTACAGTTGAGCGTGCTCAGCGGCGTAAATTGGAGGAGGACTCTCTTTTCCCTCGTCAGTCACAATGATGAGGCAATCAGACTGGAGAATGTGGAGTTCGGAGAAGAAGACATCGAACCGAATTGGAGCTCAGGGTCAAGTATAAGCCCATCGCCGATTACTTCACCACGCCGAAGAACACAGAAACCAACATTTTCGAACCGAAAGGACATGAACTTTCCTTGATAGGGGACAAACAGCAGCACTCGTCGTCGCTTGTCTTCCTGCCAACCATAACGCTGGAGGGCCTACATATGCCTCGGGGAAAGTTTGAACATGAGCTGTGCGGAAACTCGAAATTACTTTGTGCAGTTCTTGATAGAGCACGCAACTGTCCTCTTCCATTCAAATGTCGGTCTGACCAGCAGTATCACATCAACCAAGCGAATGAAATGGACACCGTCGTCTTTAAAAATGCGCACAATCAGGACAGCAACATGCACGATCAAAATCGAATCAGAAACACTCACAACACACGCTCTTCACTTCACTCCAATCACAACGCAGACATAACCAATAAAATACACAGTGGATGAACCTCTGACCAAAAACGAAGCACCAATTGAGATCACCCGGACAACAATTGAGCGCATCACCCTCTCACCTCACAACATAAATGAGGATCAACGATTTCAGCTCAGCTCGACGAAAACATAGCAATCACAGTGAAATACACGGGATTTGTGGAATTGTGTGACGATCAGTGGACACAACAAGCGAGGAGTTGTGGAGATGACATCGAAGAGACGTGTACTGAGCAGCGACTCGGACGACCCAAGCACACTGACATTCCAAGAGCTGACAATTGACGTGTCCTCATCGAAGCTGACTTCAAATAATTCTTTCCTCACATTCGAAGACGGATCTCGGTCATCAAAAGAAGAAGCAACAAGATCAGCCACTTTCCTCTCAGCAGGAACCAATGATGGACGTTGTCGTGAAATACGATGATTTTGTCTGAGTACTACCTGTCAACACTCTCATCACTCACGATCCTCTTCTCACTCGGTGTCCAACTGCATCTGACAGTGAACTCACCATCAAACTTCACCGCACCCCGCCCATTTCTACTCACAACTCTGGACAATCGGTGATCGAGGACTGACAGACAAACTGATTATCTGCTTCGTGATACAAAGCTAAGTCTTCTCAATCCCAAACCCTCCAACTGCAAGTATTCTCAGCCAGACGACTCTGTCTTTCCGTCCAAACAAAATTCCGACAATCTTGCTCAAGTTCTGGACTGTCCTTTCCCACACCAGGGGCGAGTCCGATGGCAGGAAAGTCTGTCCAGTCGAAGTTCCTAAGCGAGCAAGTGAATCGAAAAGAGCCGAAATACACCAACGCAAGGCAGGTACAAGAAGCAATCAAGTTCTTGACCGAGAAAGAATACAGGAAGAACAGAGTGCGTTTCTCTTGCCGATCAGCTTTCTTCTATCTTCCCACACAAACTGAACTTTGCGAAGCTACAAAAGCACACGACATGTCCCGCGCCTACCTCCAACAAGCGTATCTGCTCCTCTTGGACAAGGCAATCTGATTCGAGCGTGACTCGCGAGATGTTTTCAACTGCTCCTTCGCCAGTACCCAAAAGTGCCCAGGTGATCAGAGGATGCGGAGCACTGCTGAGGACATCTACAAAGACGATGACACAGCCATGCTGATGTTCACAGAAGCAAACATCATCGAAGAGGACACGACAGTGACCGAGACGATGAGCAGAGTGAATGGAGGAAGCAAGCTGTCGACTATTGCTGGACAGTCGAGTGGGCAATGAAAAAGAAGAAGACGAGGGCAAGAAAGCGCTCCTGCCTCTGTTCATCCCCATCGTGATCATGTCGGGGATTGTGATTGTCAGGGCCATGGTGGCGATGTGTGTGGTTGTGCTGATGACGTCCACAACGTCCAGTGTCAACACCAACCAGGTCAGCCACTTCGCAAACATGCTCTCATCCATCCTCGATATGGTTCTCTACTCCAACTTCTTCATGCTCCGCTCACAATACACAGACACTCAGCTGGAATCCATGAACGTGACCTTCATGCCCAGCACCAGTCTCATCACCAGAGTGTTCGAGAGGAGAGCAACCACGCTCGGCGAGGGACTGGACGATGTGTACCAGGAAGCTTCGGCAACGAATGAATTTTCAACGATGGAATTCGGAGGCATCCCCATCATCATACCGTCGTACAATGAGGTCAAAGTCGGATGCACCTCAGCGATGTGAATGACAGAGACACAAATCGTGAACATGAACCTGATCGACCTGGTCAACAACATCGTCAACGTAGCTGCTCTCATCATCAACGAAGGATTCTGAAACACCGTGGAATGGCCTGGCCTCCTGCCCAGCTCTACTTTGTGATCATGAACGGACCAGTGGCAACTCCGAACAACAGTCGTTGGTCGTACAGTACATCGACATCGCGGTTGGAGTAACCTCGATTGTACTCCCCTCATCGTCCTGATTGTGCAGTTTGTACAGACCATCAACAAACTCAAGCGAGAGCGAAGGGAAGTTTTCTTCCAAATCGCTACTCCTTTGGAACAACGACGGGGAGCTGGATTCAGCGAAGAGGAGCTGGAGCTAAACTCTGAACGAGGGCAGGTGAACGACGATGAGAAAATGATAGGAAAGAAGAATCAGGACGAAGAGGAGAACGAAGAAGACGAGGATAAGAAGAAGAACGAGCTGAAAGACGGCGAGAAGGAAGAGACAAAATCGCAGAAAGCGAAGAGAGAGGCCGAGGAGAAGAAGAAGGCAGAGGAGGAAGAGAAAAAAAAGAAAAAGAAGAAGGACAGAAACGGTCTGGCGCCGCAACAGATTGATCTGCTCAACAAAATCAACAAAATGTCAAACTTCATCCCAAACTCTTTCTACGTCCGCGTTGTGATCGGAATTATCCTAATCGTTGGCGGTGTGCTCACATTCTCAACTCATTTGCCTTTCCTCCTCATCTCTTCATCTCATCTTCTCTTCTCATGTCTTTTCATCATTCTCCTTCTCTTTCTTCTCTCCAGGTGGAGTATCGTCCCATCCGCAGAAGGACCATGGATCGACAGCAGACACCTCTCATCCGACATGGGCCTGATCCAAGCACTACTCGCGAGTGAGGTATCCTCTCTTCCGCTTCAAGCAACCCATTTCCTACACCCATCCCCCCGTCTCTCTTTTCACTCGTATTCAGATCATAGTGGTGTTAGAAACCCGCTCTGGTTCATAAACCCGCAACCAGCGTGATAAAACCGCCACTTCATTCATGAATTATTCTGTTTTTCTAATGTCCTCTACAGAAGTAATGAAGAAGTTTTTAGGAAGAAGTGAAAAAGAAAAACACGTTCGTGAAAAGTGACTTTCACATAAATGGGCCATGATTCAAACACAATTTGATGTTTCCAAGCCCATGACTCACTGCATGTCTTTCAGCCACAAAACAAGTGTCAATTCTCAAATCCAAATGTTTTCAAATCCATCCGACCATTGGGAGTGAGATTCAGCGATTCATGGATGAATCACAAAATGTCAACAATGAAGTATGTCTCTTTCTTGAAATCATACCTGTGATTATCCGATAGATAGTACATTCGAAGAAGGAGATAATATCTTGAATCGTACAGAGATTTACGTCAAAGAAGACAAAAGGACAGTGACATCGATGATTGTGCATTCAAATGAAGAATAGAAGAGAAGAAAATGAATCCGATCACTGAGACAATGTTTTTGAAGCTCACAACAACGTACCCAACAAGAAAGCCAGAACAGAGTAGTATTTGATGACAATGCAGAGTCTCGAAAGATCAGATTCAATTACGTCACTTCGACTGTTTTCGATAGATTTTTCGAAAATGTGAGAAAAATAGAGGATAATGTGAACAAATGGTGAAAGAGTGAGATTATGATGAAGATCGTTCGGTTGCGGTTTTTTGGACCCCCGTTGCGGGTTTCTGAACGCGTGCGGGTTTCTAACACCACTATCACATACTACAACGCTATCGACATCCTCGCCAATCAGGGTTCCTCCTCCCAAAACGTCATCCCGACTGGCGACCAAATCTTCGACGGATTGTCCGTGGAACCAACGATGAAGAAGGGCAGCTCGGCCAACGCACTGATGTTCGAGGTTTGACTCCTCCATGCGATCTTCACTTCGTTCTGTCCGCTTTCTTCCATCGATCTCATTTCTCTCTCATCACACGCTATTTTCATCACTCTCCCAGTCAACTGAATGCATGCCCCTCGATGCTGCCGATTGTGCAGTGGAAAATCGGATTTATTGACTAACAGGAAACTTCAGCGGACTGCAGGCACTCATCCTGTAGCACATTGAGGCAGCCCGCATGATTGCTACAGCACCGAATCCCTACAGCGGGATGCCACTCAGCAACGAGAACGTCCAGGTGTGCTCTCCACTCTCCTCCTTCTGATCCCCTTTCTCTCACGTTGTGTCCTCTCCTCTCAGATCATGGGTTCTCTCCTCGTGTACGATCTGCGTGGCGGATTCAAAATGTTCCTCGAAGCTGTTATCAGCGAGATGACAAAGACAATCAGCGTATTCCAAATTCTCCTCATCATCTCGTTCATCGTCGCATTCTTCCTCGCTTGTGTCGCCTTCTTCGCCTTTATTGTTCCCACCAAATCCCTCTTGACGACAGTGGCGAACGGGATAGAAGCATTGAAAGACATCGACCCTGCGGCAGACGCAGCAGACAGAACGGGAGTGGGACAGGAGGACGACTGAACGTGAAGCAGGGTGGAAAAGAACGTCGATCTTGTGCGGAACATGGAGGTACGATAGATCATCAGGAAACACCTCGATCAGAAAACCATCCATTGAATATTTCTTTCGACCATTGTAGTTTCATTTCAAAGACCATTTCAACACAAATCACACATTTTGAAGAATTCAATTGAGATCAAACCAGAAATAAAACGTTCATTTGAAATCACTTGGTAAAGAAGTGTTTGTGAGTAAAAGGAGTGAAATTCGAGAGCATCGGAATTAATTCATCATGATTTTTGATTAAACGGATTTTGCGCGGGTTTATGTATTTTGCGCGGGTTTCTGAGGGCACTATCAGATTAGTTGAGAATTGGCCCTCCCCATCAACCGCCCTTTCGCTGATTTCTTGGACCACACTCGACAGTTCAGAACGGTTTGCTTCGAATGAGCCTTCGACAGTTTGGATGGACGACGCCGATCGACAGCCATCTTCGAATGTCAGCGATCTGCTTCTCTTCTCGATTTCAGTCTCGTCGCTGACACCATGCCTTCCTTTCACGCCATCCACCACAGTTTCTCTCGCTGCGCATCGAAGAATTCGCACACCCACAAATTCACTCTCGCTTTCTGTTGATGACAGCTGGACACATACCATCAAGACTCGACTTCCTTTAAAGAAATGGTGAGATTGATCGATCGTCCGTTCACGCCACTTCCAACTGACCCTCATCGAAGCACAACTGATCGGTCGAGTCAACGTGTCTCTGAATGTGACGTCTGTCTCTTCTGCCGATGCCTCGCTCTCCTCGTCTGTCTCGTGCACATCATGAACGACTCTCCGAATGGTGTCTCCATTTGGATTGAGATCACTTGACATCGACCATCGCGATAAACGACCTTGTGTTGATGACACGATCGTTTTACACCAACCAAGGCCCACCAACAATTGAGACCGGTGACGTGCGATTAATTAATGGGTGGCCATCGATCAGGCCAACAAACAAAAGAGCTTATCATTTTGTCTGTCCCAGAAAGAAAAAATCGTTACAGAGGACTGGTTAGGACACAGTGTAACTTCTACCCACGTGGGGGCGAGGTTGGTGGACAAAAACAGGAGGGCTTGAAAACCCATATCTCCAGAAAAAGCCCCCAACGGGGGAGAGAAAACTGGAGGAGACTGAGAGGCCTAAAAAGGCAAAGTGAAGTGAAACAACCGAAGGGTTTAACTATAAACCACGCCTCGACTGCGTGAGCTCAATTCCGCAGGAGGGAAGAGCTGGCTGCCTCAAGCACGCTGCACTGTTGTGTGACAGGGCTTGAGGTTGGTGGGCCTTGGTTGGTGTAAAAGGATGTCGTGCCTCCATCCGACAACCAACCAAGGCCACCAACAATTGAGTGTTGAAAGGATCTTTGAACGAAAGCTTGAATATGAAGAAAATGAAGAACGACATATCTATTGTCTGTCTCTGGATCGTGATGACTCAACGAAGTTTGGCCGTGACTCCCCGCAAGGGGCTGTCACCAACAGGCAGTGAGCTGTTGTCCTTCAACTCGCTCTCCACAGTCTCTGACCTCTTGGCATCGAAGTCAGATCGGTTCACAGACAGTGGACTACTCTCATGCGCCCATGCTCGTCAGAATGAAGTCGCAGTCGAACAGCTATCCTCGAAATCCACTTGTTCCTATGCGAGAATGTGCGGGGAGAACAGAGAGTGTGGGAAGTCGAGAGCATGCCGATTGTGGATGGCCAATGTGAGTGTGAGTGTTGTTTTCAGACGAGGAGTCAATTGTTGTGATGGTCAAAGTGACATCGATCACGTCAGTCACTTCTTTCGTTTTGTTCGGAGTTTCTCTCTCTTTCTTCTCCTCTGACACAATCGTGGTGGGTCTGTCCTCTTACTCTTTGTCTTTGTTAGAAATACTGAAGGACTCTCTTGATTTTCGATTCTTTGCTGCTGTCTTGTCTTCGCTGTCGTCGAAGTTCTTTCCCCAACTCCTCTTCGCTTTGTTGATAAACATCCTTTCTTCTCGTCAAGTTCTTTCGACAGTTGCTCGATTCTTGGCGCCAGTACGGTGACGCACCTGAGTCCATGGCCGTGAAAGGATCCCATCTTCTCGTTCATCATGAAGCAATAGTGTTCCGATTCTTGCGCGAGCGAGTTCGAGTATGTATGTGAGTGTCTTTCGTGAAATGGTTTCCTACAACTTTCAAGTCTGGTATTTCATTGGCATTGATGGGCATGAAAGAGAATAATCTGCGGTCCGAGGATGGCGAGGAGGAAGTTCCTCTATGACATCCTGTACCAGGTTTGCATCTCACACCCCAATTTGGTTGAGAGGTGTTGCCGATAAGAGAGTGCTGCGGTCAGTGTTGTGTTCTCCTGAAATGAACGAACCACAATTCTCGTAGGTCAAAGAATGCGTGAAGTGAAATCGGGAATACTGATGTTGAAAACGATGGTTGTCTTGACGATACATCATAATGGAGGGATAGTGTGTGAATTTCGACTGGTTTTAGTAGCCTCGCCAATTTCTGCGCTTACACCTTCCAACAGACTGTTGACTTACTTGAAAAATCTGCTTTGCTTTCCCTGTCTTGTGGGCATTGGGTAACAATTTCAGTCGTGTGAGATGACCCGATCTTGCGAGATGCGTACACTTTACGATCAGGTAGTATTTTTGACCATGAAAGTGGATCCAACAGAGACATCTCAATTCTGGATCGGTATAGATTATCGAGGATGAGTCTGTGAGAGTTGCGGAACATGAAAATGATGAATTGCTTGGACGGCTCAAAGACAGAGACACGAAGGAGATAATATTGACTTATGTGATCGGTTTGATTTCTGGTGGCACTACGAGTCTTTGATTCGGAGACAGGAAGGGCGAGAAAGTTGGTTGACTCGAAGAGCTGTTTGACGAGACCGATTGAAATGAACTTCTTTGCCAGGTCTGAATTTTTTCACGAGTTTGTAGCCCCGAGTAAGAAACAGAGTCTGTCTTCATTGTCTGCGAGTGCGCTGGAGGGACTGGAGATCGAGGTGTGGCAGTGATTGATCGTCGAGAAAGACGGTTTTGAAAGCTGATAGACGTAAACGAGAGTTGACTGTATCCCCATTTGAACAATCAGGTGACGGAGAGCACTGTAATGTCTTATGATATTGGTTCATTTCCGAACTCCTTTCGAAGTCGAATGTCCGTCTGCTTTTTATGGTATTTTTGATGCCGACGAATAGGTTGTTGGTCGTATGTGATTGGAAGTCTTTCCTCGTTGGATGATTGTGTTTGATAGGAATGATTGAAGTGATATGTTGGAGATCTTCAGTACTCAGTTTGTTTCTGTGTGAGAGTTCGACCAAAATGATGTAGAACAGCCGACGAAAGTCGTGGGGCCGCTCACCCCTTCTTTTTCTTTTGATCACCTCGATGTCTCGTCCAAGTCTTGGAACTCATCAAGGCAGTGCAATCAGTGAGGCGGAGAATGGCTAAGAATTGTGTAGGTTCCATGATAATGTTGACTCGTGTCTGAATTCCTTGTCGAATGAAAGATAGCACGATCTTCTGATTCTCTGCCCAATGGGAAACCCGTTCCTTTTTCTCTGAGTCCATAAATGGATCTCCCAATCGATGCAGCGCAAGTGTGATTCCTGGTTACTCACGACTTTGTTTCATCAACAGAGCCATTGTACTGAATGGTGCCGGACTCGTTGGGGGAGACTTCTGCTGGAGAGGGTATCGATCTTTCTGCTTTTTCGCGGAAGCGGGTTGATCATTCGAATATCTTTCTTGAAGGATTGTTCGGCATCTTTCCTTGGACATGCCTATATCTTGTATGCAACGGGGAGTGTATTGGGACGAGTGGGTAAGACACGAGTCTTGGTGTCAGGTTCCCATCTTGTCCGCAGAGTGACTACGACTCGTTCAACCCGAGCTATCACACAGATTCCATCGATTGCTGTCTCCGTCCGTGCTGAATTTGGACCATGCATGGAGAAACGTCCAAGTTTCATTCTGTTTCGATGTGCTCCTTTCTTGAGGAGGTCGGATGTGGCGACAGAAAATGAGAATTTCCTTCCTCATCGCTCGAAGATGTTGTTTCGAAAATGTGATGTGCAACTTGCTGTGAAGGGCAGCTCTGGCTGCCTCATGATTGAAGGCTGTCGCTTCTTCTTGTCGACGTCTATTCGTCTTAATCATCTACACCTTGAAGTTGGGAGTGACTTTCCTTCATCCGTTTCTGCTTTCTCTCATATATGCTGTCTCAAATCTTCGCGAACGGTCCATATCCTTGTCACCTTAATCTTCTCTTCTCGCTTTTTCTTGATTGGTGTTCTGTTGATTCTGCATTCAGCAAGGGAGTAGTTCTCCTCCAATTCTTTTGCTCTGAATATCTATCTTTGCCTTTCGTCATCTGTATTCTCGTATTCTTCTGTTCTGGAGTGGTTCTTGGAGTTGATCCGTCAGTCGTTTTCAACGTACTCGATTTAACCCGCAACTCCGGATAAACCCACACCCTAGATCTTCAGCCCAAAATTCGGACATTTCCCGAGTTTCATCACTGTTTCGCAGTTATTTTATCAATGGCTGCTCTAGAGAACGCTGAAACTCATGAAATGAATTAAAAGGACGGAATATCAAGTTCATCCCACTCTTTCCTGGTCTTCTCACTCGTCCCACGCCTTCCTCGTCTTCTCACTCGTCCCACGCCTTCCTCGTCTTCTCACTCGTCCCACGCCTTCCTCGTCTTCTCACTCGTCCCACGCCTTCCTCGTCTTCTCACTCGTCCCACGCCTTCCTCGTCTTCTCACTCGTCCCACGCCTTCCTCGTCTTCTCACTCGTCCCACGCCTTCCTCGTCTTCTCACTCGTCCCACGCCTTCCTCGTCTTCTCGCTCTGATCCCGCATTGCCCGTTTCATGTTCCGTCCACTCGGCCCCACCTTCCTCCTTTCAGCATCTCGTTCAGCGTCTGTTCAGCCGTGTCGGATATGTGTGGGATGTTTCAGACAGGATGGCTGGAAGTATCTGAGTCAATTTGTCCTTCTCACCAGCTTCTCTCGTCTTTCTCCCTTTTCGCTCGTTCCTCCTCTTCTTTCCTCGGTCTCTCCTTCTCTTCCGCTTTCTCTTTTGTGGTTCGTGTTTCTTCCGCCCTCATCCACAGCTTCCTGAATACCTGTACATTCTCTCGCATGCAACTTCCTCATCTCCACTTTCCTCCTCTTCTCTGTCGGCTCGATCTTCGGTCCACGTTTCTGGTATTCTTTACGCTGACGAGCGAAGTCGACAAGGTTGGTTTGGGTCGCATTCTGCGTCTTTCCGAAGCGAATTTCTATTTTGTGCTTTTTTCCCTCGAAACCTGTCACGTTCTGATGGGCTAGTTTCGTTTCTTTGAGAGAATATTCGTGGAGGGGATCTGGATTGTCACGTGGGCGGGAATAAAACAACAATGATACAGAAAATTGCTTAAGAGGCGAAAAAAATAGAAAAAAACAAAATTAAAGCACGGAAGTGCATCGGCTGTTCGAGTCCGAGTTCTGGCGTACCTTTTTAGGATCCTCTTCGTCTGCATTCTCCAACCCAGAGTAGAGAAGCTAAAACAGAGTCAGGAGAGAAAATATCACACTTTTGTGATGGCGTGATCTTCCTCCGCAATTGCGATCAGCTGATGCGTGAACATGTTGTCGATCTGTTCGGTTGTCTGTGCCTTCCACTTGTTGAACTTCTTTTCTCTTCTATCCACCTTTTCTTTCATTTCGGAGGCGAGATGAGACGGAGCGGCTTGTGATCCGTTTCATACTGCGTTTCCCAGTTCATGGCCTGAAGAAGAGAGATCAATCACAAAAACGATAAAGGATGAGGAAAGATAGCAGGATCATGAAACGAAAATGAAAAGATCAAACCTGTGGATGCTCAGACGAAGGATCGGTGGCGCCCTTGGGAGCCTGGTCGAAGAGGTGGTTATCCTTGTCGACGACGAATGGAGGAGCGGGAAACCTCGGAACACATGCGAATTGTGGTGATACTTGTGCTGGAAAGAGGCGAGGAGAGTCCGACAGTTACGATGGACTGCGCATTGGAGACAAGTCTTTCGATGTGATGTGTGATTGTGTCTGAGGCGTCTTCGTTGGCGATTGAGGCGGAATAACGGAGATGTTGGTTCGTGAAGACATATTTGAGAGCATCTGGTCGATTTCTTCTTGCCTCAGCTGCTTCAGCGGTGATGAATTTCGAAACAACTCGTGAGTGGGTGATTGACTGCAGAATGGCGGCACTTTCGTGGGGGACTAATAAAACACCGCAATTTCTCGCCGACGAATCGTCCTCGACGAGATCGGGGAAGGAGATCCCGAATGAGTGTGTTTGGTCGTGATCAAATGATCGGTGTCGATTCTGAGGATTCCATCAGCATTTGACTTGTTTCAAAGAGGAGAGGGGGATGTAAAACGAGATGGCGATGGGAAAGCGGAAGACAGTCACTGAGATCCAGAGAGTATGTCAGTCACTAGGGCTTCGAAAGTGTGGCGTTTGTCTGAAGAAATGACGATAAAACAGGTGATAGAAAAGATAAAATACTTCAGAGTAGAAGAAATTGGAACGACAGGGGATGATTATTCGAGCATACCGTCTCGTTTCCTCATCGAAACATCAAGATGTTGAAATGTCGAAATCAAATTTATCATCAATGAGTGTAAGTTGTGAGGTGGATGGAGAGGGGGTGGAAGGGAGTGGATGGGAATGGAAGCTGAGGGCTGGGAGGGGATAGGAGAAAAGATGATCTGCGACAAAAACAAATTGTGAAAAAGATTGATAGACAACAACGAAAGGCAACGAGTTGCGAAATAAAAATCCGAATACCCGTTCTAATTGCGAATCCGTGGTGTCGAATCTTCGGTTCCCATTCTCCTTCCGCGATTTCCTGCGTGCATGCTGGACGGAATTCAACTGAATGGCGAGAAAGGGTCGAGGATAGACGAAAGGTGGGGTACTCAGTGATTAGAGGAAGGAATGTTTGGAGGCGACTTGTCACGTGGAGTAACGTCCCAACCTGGTTGATGCATTTTCTTTTTTAAAATCATCCCACAATGAGAATGATCGAAACGAAGAAAACAAAATTTAGAGGAAATCTTGCGGATTTTGGATTCAATAAAGGTCTACAGTGGATACAGAAGAGATGAACACTTGAGGTGACTTCGGTTGTTCCAAAGTGGAGTTGTGGGTTTTCCCGAAGTTGCGTGTTTATCCGATGATGTTCAACTGATTTGCGAAGTGGCTCCATCTCTTGGCATCGGCAATTCTATCAAGTTGATTTTGCGTTCCTTGATAATCTACCGGGAACTCACCTCTCCATGGGTTCTGAAAGTTCGAACTGTCGATCTCGTCTGATGGGTTTGTCTGGACAGTTTATGTTGAATTCTTCTGTTGTCTTGAAATCGCAATACGTCGATGGGAACTAGTGGAAGATAGTGTCTCTTTCTGAAGTGGTTTAATTGCTTGTTTTGGTTCCCCGAGATGGCGCTTGAGCTTGATCGATCTGCTGACACGTGTGTATTTCTTGCATCCTGTAGTTGATCCTATCTTTCGAAGAAAGGCAACCTTCCTGGAAAATGATGTTCATAGTCGTGTTCACAGGGCTGTTGACCGATCGTGAAATTTGACACCTTGAATCAGGATAATCCGTGTTCATTCGTCAATATCAACAGTGACGACGATATCCACTCTCTTGGTGGTGGATCTGATCATCTCTTCGTCTCGAATTTATGCATCGGTGGGTGATGTGGAGTGGTATCGTGTTCCTCGCCAAAAGAGCGAGTGATATAGCCATATATCATCAGACGGGGAGGTCTTGCTCACCTTTCGATATCTTGAAATATAGACATATGAATGGATCCAATCTTCATGAATTGATGCAGAGAACGTCCGTCTTCAAAGTGCGTCTCCAGCTCGTACAATATCAAGATTTATCGAATTAATGTGGAAGATCCACTGTTTTGGTACGATTGATGGGATTTATGTGACTTGTGATGTGATCTTCGTTGCAATACGAGTTTGGAAGGCGTTTATTTAAGTGAAATGCAATTTCATCGGATGTTAACAATTTGTGTTCCGACGGCATCAGCGCGACTGCATGCGTAACTAGCGGAAGATAGTTCCGCGATTCGAGACGAAGAGGACTATATCGTTTGTTTGAAAGTTTGATCGATGGCCACCCATTAATTAATCGCACGTCACCGGTCTCAATTGTTGGTGGCCTTGGTTGGTTGTCGGATGGAGGCACGACATCCTCCATGAAGCACTCGTCCCATCAGTGGAATCTCTGTGGAATGTGCGTGTCTACCACTTCTCGCTCGTCGTTTGTGAGCCATCGAAGTGTTTCTCGCCCCTTCCTGCCCGACTCCTCCGACTGTCTCTTTCTTGTCGACCAACAATGAATTCCGTTCTGCACATGCAAGTCAGTCTCACGATGCCAAATTGTGTCGCGTTGTTCGGAGCTGATGCTCAATGGTGTGTGTGAGGATGGAGTCTCCAGCAACCATCTCCCACCCCTCTTCATCGTTGTCTCCCGATTTCAACACCACTCTCTCACTCTCTTGATTTGAAGAGTGATTGACCAATAACGAAGGATTCTCGGGCTGATGTGGAACTGACTCGAACACTCTCCACCACGCTGGACACACACCCTGATCTTCTTTTCTTGGTTGGATTGTGGATTTTGATTTGAGTGTGCATCGTCAGTCTGGGGATTGACAGGGTGGATTTTAATCCGATTGAACGACACCAGCTCCATCGACATTCATGCACCGATGTCACTCACTTCTGTCACTCCGGCTTCCGGTTCTTGGGTCTTGCCAAATTGAGGTAAGGTTAGATCGTCGGTGTTTTGCGAATTTAGGTTAATGATGAAGGGAAACAAGTTACGAAAATGAGATAGGAGAAACAAGGGACAGTATTTGAAGTGAAAGCTGTTGTGAGGTCTGAATTTGGGGATGATCAGAGTGAATTATGGGTTCGCAAGGCACAGTTCTCACCAACTATAGCTGAACACCGATCACTAAATCATTGATTCAATTTGAGAAGTTCTGAACTGCAGTTTTGTGAAGTGGAGAAAAACTGAAATGGAGTTAAATGAATGTATTGTCTGATCGCACCCTTTATTCCTTGTTACAAGACCCAAGAACCGGAAGTCGGAGTGACAGTTCTCACCCGAACTCGTTTGAGTGCTTTCTCCTCGAATGCCTCGAACATGTGGAGATTCTGTGCACGACATTCACTCTTTCTCTCGTTCATTCGTCGATCATCAACTTTGTGATGAAATCTTCCACTTTCTCTCGTTTGCAGTTCCATCTAGAGTTCCATTTCATCTCTCTACACACCTGATTGTGTACTCCATTCTTCTGTACCGTGTCATGGATCATCATCATCCACACTGCCTTGTTTGTGGCATTGCCTCTCTCGTTAATTCGTTGTTCTTCGACGAGTTGATGTCCACTTTATTTTCATCTCGTTCAGAGAATTTCTCTTCATTCGTGAATTGTCTCAGTCTGCGTTGGTTGTTTTTCCTCTTCCTTCTAGAAGTCCATTTCATCTCAATCTCATTCTTTCTTTGTGTTGACCCATAACGAGTGATTCTGCCTCTCAGAATCCTCTCGGAATGACAACAAAAAGAACGAAAAAGAAATCCTTCACTGATTCTTCTTGCCCTGGTATCTCTTCCCGCTGCTTGTCACATTCTCCAGACTGTTCACCGTTCCTGAATTGGAGAGATGGCGAACTTGAATCTGTACGTCAATCGGCTGTTGTCTTCCAGTCTCTTGTTGCCACATTAAGGTTGCAGCCTACACTTGTAGCCTCTCTGGAAGCGAAAGCAGTGACATTTCTGGAATCAGTGCATCCACGGAAAAAAGAATCAGCCGAAGCCTTTCTAAACAATTTTGGGCGAACCACTGATGCATCTTCAACAAACTTCACACAGTCCATTGGGGTGCTCCTTTCAACACCCAG
This sequence comes from Blattamonas nauphoetae, assembly GCA_033064195.1. NCBI lineage: Eukaryota > Preaxostyla > Oxymonadida > Blattamonas > Blattamonas nauphoetae. The sequence continues at coordinate 746,763 of JARBJD010000007.1, read as the reverse complement.
CCAGATCATTCTCACACCAGCAATGGAGATGCTCGTAAATCTGCTCTGGCTCTGTTCAGCAAAAGTCCAACTATCACTCGTCAAAGCTGATCTGATCCCTCAACTCATCAATGCTCTCAATCCACAGTCGCTCTCTTTCGCTGAAACAAAAGATATCAACCTCCATCTCATGAGAATCATCTTCAATTCTCTCTGGCTCGCAATACCGAATGGCCTCGAACAACTCGGAATTGAAGATGAGAATGAACAACAAGATGTTCATGAGACGATTTTGAAGCAAGTAGTGGCACCTTCGGAACAGTATATTTGGCATTTATGTGTAACCCGCTATTTGATCATCGATGGTGACCTTTCTTCTGTCTTTGTGCGTCTTCTTGCCCGCCTCCTCCAAATATGTCCTTATTATCAACCAACAAGGAAATTTGTGCTTCATATGCCAGTCTTCCTCACGATTCCAAGCTATTTCTCGTTCTTCGAGGACGAACGCTCTATCTGCAGTTTTCTGGATGAAATGATCTGTACCCAGCGAGAATGTAACGACAAAGGCGGAGAATATCGACAGATGTGGAAGAAAGTGCTTCGAATGTTGAGAATGGAGGGCATCGAAGATGTGATGGAGGAAAAGCTGCGAAACCACAAAAACAGATTCTTCGGAGGACGGATTGTTGCCGAATCGATCGGATTGACCAACTTTCTGGGAATGAACCTTTAAGAACAGGAATAGAAACAAACAACGTGCCAAATGCGACTCACTTTTGATTGTGTATCTTTCCGTGCCTGACGGATATTGAGATTTAACTGTCCATCGAGTGGACAGCATTATTCATACGAAAGGTAGGAAATGTAGCACTCTTGTTCTGAACCTTTCCAACCCAAAATACTGGAAGACGTATTCACGCGGTCGTCACCGAGTTTGTGATATCAGCCGTCTTTCCTGTCACAATCATATGTCTGTGGAAGTGGATGACCAAAGCGAAAGAACTCCAGATCAACGGAACAAAAGTGTTGCGAGAGATGTTTTGTTTCTTGATTAATTACATGATTCTCTTCCACCACTTTTTTTCAATGGAAGTGTTTATTGTGAGAGAAGTTCAATTTAAGAAATAAATGTCATCCACGTAGAAAAACGACGGGATCATGATGTCAGTCGTGATCTGGCCCAGATCGAATTCCACAACTCAAAGTTTCTCACTTATTGCAAACTTGGACTCTTTGATATGAGAGAACTCATCACTTTACAGGTTGGTCAATGTGGAAATCAAAGTTTGTATCTTTTTAACTTTCGATTCATTGACATCTTCACGAAATTCTGCACTCAACACTCTTGTCAGTTGGAAAGGAGTTCTGGACGAAAATGTCAGCAGAACATGGAATTTCGAAGGAGGGAGTTGTGGAACGTCCCGAAGTCCAGGCAAATGACAGAAAGGACGTGTTTTTTTATCAGGTCTGTTTTCCATTCACCGTTCTCACGAATTTTGCATGTTTGTAGGCAGACGATGATCGATATGTACCTAGGTCAATCTTGGTTGATTTGGAAGGTTCGGTATGACTCTTTTCTGAAGTTATTGATTTGTTCAATTTCCTCTCAGGTTTTGGACACAATTCGAAAATCAGAGATGGGACACTTCTATAACAGTGAAAACTTCTTCATGCCAAACACATCGGGTGGAGGTGGGGCCGGGAATCTGTGGTCATCTGGATACGACCAGGCTTGTGAAAGTCACACAGACTTGTTTGACATCATTGATCGAGAAGCGGAAGGTTGTGATAGTCTCGAAGTGTGTTTTGTTTGTCTCTGACGTTTTAGGGGTTTATCTTGTGTCATTCACTCGCGGGAGGAACTGGGTCTGGATATGGATCGTATTTGTTGGAGAAGCTGAACGAGAGATACCCAGACAAACTTATTCAAACATACTCTGTCTTTCCTGCTCCAGACAGTACGGATGTTGTTGTCCAGACGTATAACTCGATATTGACGATGCAAAGACTGATCCAACATGCCGACGCGACTGTTGTCTTGGACAATGTCGCCCTGAATCGGATCGCCGAAGAGAAGCTGAAACTTACACAACCAACAGTTGTCGATCTGAACGAGTTCATCTCAACAGTGATGGTGTCATCAACAGGTTTTTCTCTTTTGTCATTCATTCTCTTTCTTGGATCCTCTTTCTTAATCTCACTCATTTCTGACATGTCTTCTGTTTGTATTGCAGCCACGATGAGATTCCCAGGGTACATGTACAACGACCTTGGAGGAATTATTGCCTCGCTCGTTCCAACGCCTCGCTGCCACTTTCTGATGACGTCATACACTCCCCTTGCTTCTCAGAATGCAGTATGATCCCCTTCTCCACTGATAAAGTCATTTTATTATTTTCAGCAACAAGCGATTCGGAAGACCTCTGTCCACGATGTCATGCGTCGTCTGATTGAGCCGCAAAATCTGATGGTATCGTGTTCCCGAGACAAGGGTGTTTACGCATCGATCCTGAATATCATCCAACCGGGGTCAGCAAACTCCTCAGACATCGACCAGACAGCGATCCACAAATCGCTTCAACAACTCCGCGCGAAGCAACGGGTGAAGTTTGTTCCTTGGTGTCCCGCGTCAATCCAAGTGGCAGTGGCCAAACGAAGCCCATTCATTGAACAATCGAACCGCGTGAGCGGTCTTATGCTGGCAAATCACACATCGATCAACACGGTCTGTTTCTCACTTTCTTCGTCACTCTCTTTCTCCCATCTCTTATTTGGCTTGCAGATGTTTGAGAGAACTCTGAGACAGTTCTGGACGATGCTGAAAAGTAAAGCGTACCTGTTCAAGTACGCAGAGTCTAAAGTTATCAAAGGGAATGAAAATGAGTTCGAAGAGTGCGGGTGTGAACATTCTTCTTCTTGTTATTACTTTTCAGAAACGCTGTGACATCATTAATCTCTGAATATCGAGAGATGGAGAAAGAATCGTATGGCAGTCTATCTCCGATGTAGTCGCTTTTCCAACGATATTGCAATATTTAGTTCATTGACATTTCACTCATATTTCAATTTTTTCGGATTGTTTCCCGTTTTTTCCTCAGATTACTCCGACAAACTCGAGTTTTCAATTCAGGACTCGTTTTCAGTTCTTGCCAGCTCGATATGCTGACAAATTCAAAGGAAACTTGTGACAATTCGGACTTCTCCGTCCTCAACCAGAGTTCAGACCAGATTCATGGTCTCAAAATCAAGGATTTTTGTTTCATCATTTTTGGAGTATTGGGGAAATCATTCGACTCTCTGTGAAGAGCAGAGTGTGTAAACGGAGATATGACGCCGAAAATAAATCACTCCTCCACCACCACCAGAAGAATCTCTGTGGAAATTGAAGCAAGTGTGAAAAAGTGAAGTGGTTTTCACAGAAGAGACACAAAGAGTCTGAAAGTCTGTCTGTAGACGATATGTGTGGAAAACGTCCCGTTAAATATTTCAAAAAAGTTGGCTCAAACAGATTTCTTCGTCGCAAAGGTGGTTGGCTTTGTGTATTGGCTACGATGCGTTCTTCTCCCTTGTATATGCCAAGGCACGAGTGAATATATTCTCAACAAGATTTATGGTTGTTGGGGCTTCAAGGCTGTTAAATGTGGGCGGTGGCTCGTCAGGCTCTCCTTCGTTGATCCAGAATTGGCACAGTTGCCGGACAAACCCATCATTCGGGCGAACAATATTTCGTTGGATTTTGCACATTCTGAGGGCATTTATCGGTGATAGGCGATATTTCCTGATGAGGAAGGCGATCACAACACTTGCTGACCTTGACATTCCCACGTAGCAGTGAACAAAGACTCGAATTCCGTTTGGAAAATATGGAAACGGTGTTTGAACAGATGTGGAATCATTGAGAAGGGTTTCAACGATCGGTGATAAGTGTGGGATGGTTTTGAGATGATCGCGAACTTCTGTCTCCGTCATGTTGAACACCTTCTCCAAAAGATCTAACGCGGGTTCGAATTGGATTTGTTGAGAAGGCACGTCGTCTAAGTCAAGCTCGAGGCGCTGAACGCCGGGTGGGATTGGGTAATCATCCCTCTCCATGCAATTGATTATGTGCGTGATATGCATGGATTCGAAGAATTTCACTGAATCTGAGAGTGGGGAACCTCCTAAAAATAGTCCTGGTACAATTTCGTTTGGGAGAGACTCAATAAGAAGATCATGATTATCCATCATTGGTTTTGGCGTGCAGACAAACCCATAATGTGAATGGAAGGCTGAAAATGGTGGTTCAAGAACGAACAACTTTCTTGGCTTGAAGACAGTTTTCAAAAGCGTTTGAACAGGATCCCAGTCGACATCAGTGTTTTCCGGAAGGATCAGTGTAAGAACTGTTCCCCATTGACCAATAACTGTTTGAAGACGCTGTTGCTTACGAATTTCATCCTCAAAGAGTTTGAGTGCCATTGAAGGTGATGAGCTTGGAGGGAGGAGTGGGAACGGGATGTGAGTGACTCCCAAGATGTGTCCAGCATCAAAAGCTTCCTGAGGGCGCAAGTCAAAGAGAAAGCTTCTAGTTGGACTATTAAGCATCAGATTGTACACAGCTGAAGGAGACAGCATGGTGGATGGTGTGGATCGCCCCTTAAAAAGTTCATGAGTTCAAGACACCATTCAGTTCGTCGATCACATCGATCTCAACATTCCCATGTCGGTTCTATCTCTTCTCCTACTCCTGTTGCCGCTTTTTCAAAGCCTTTCGACGGAATGGCATCCATATCACCAGAATCTTCCCCTGTTCAATCAGAATCCGTGACTCGTCGCCAACGGCACAACCCAGAAAATAGATTTGAACATGATCTCCACAAACTCGAGAGAGAAACGCGCCGTTTGAAAGCACTGTCGCTTAAACATACGCAAAATCAATCAAACCACCACCAACAACACACTCAGCCAATCCAGCGCTCTTCCCGCAAATCCGCCGTGATTGACGCTGAGAATTCCAGAGAGGACCTCTCTTCCCCGATAAGAGCTCTACGCCCACATCCTTTCCTCGCCGAATCATTTTTGCTCTCAACTGGACCAATGTCAAATTCAATCGGACCTGATGTCCCCATTACCAATCGAATTACACCTTTTGGTATCGTCTCAACAGGAAACTACGGAATATCACGAGAAGAGCTCGAACTGACAAATATCAGACCAGAACAGAGGCAAACACTTCACGAGGAACAGGCTGGTTTTGTTAATCAAACACATCAATCAACACACTCTCAATATCAGGATTATCAACATGATCATCACCTAAACACACACAATCTTCCACCTGCGAAACACACATTCCGAATCTATTCAAGAGAAGAACAAGAACGAGCACTGTACAATGCAAAACGTGCATATGGCCAGGCGCTCACATCTTTCTCCTTTTTCTGATCAAACATATCTCTCTGCGCAACATTGTATCCATCCTCCGATATACCTAATTGATGTGGAGTTCGTCCTTATTATGAGAGTATCCGACCAGATAGCATCTGTCAAACTGAATAATGCCTCATATGTCGCGTCTGCTGTCGTAATTTTTAAAAACAAGCTCATTCTCAAATTTTCGTCAAATGACTTGTCTAATCGAGAGATAATCTTCCTTTTTTCATTTCATGAGATGCATCGTAGAATAGTTGAGATTGAGAATTCAAGAAAAGTCTCTTCCCCATTTGGTAGAAAAAATGGAAGGCGAACAACGAGGAACCAAAAATGAGTTGTGACAGGAGGAGGGACTCTAGGGCACGACAAAAATATCCGAAGAACAGTAGTGGTGGAGAGGAAGAAGTGGAAGAAACGAATGGACACATATTGTTTCCTGGGTTTTGCTGGACGGAGCTTACAAGATCAGTTCATCATGTATGAACTGAGTTTGAAATGGGGAGACAAATTGACGAGGAAACTCCCAGTAAATGGGGTGATTAAGAGATGGGATGAGTGAGGAAGCAGAAGACAATAAAACCAAACAGAAAAGAGGCCTCAAAAATCTGAGACTGAAATCAAAATAAAACAAATCTCAACGAACACTTTCTCAGATAATCCGAAAAATCACTCAAAAAATATCAACTTCAACCCATTGAGCAATATGGGATGTTTGTGAAAAATCGATGTCCGGAGTTGAGGATTCAGTTTTCGTCCGAAATCCGATCTCTGCAAGTATATGCAGAAAGAGCAATACAGAGGAGAATTGGACAATAGATGCTAAAAAAATCAATAAACCAGTCGTTTGAGGGACAGAAATAGCTGTAAACACTGAAATCGTCAAAAAGGGCGATTTTGACAAAATGAGAAAATCTCGATATATAAGGGAAGATTCGGAACAAAAGATTCAGAAATGTTCTTATCTTCGCAGGAAGACTGTGGAAAAGTGGTTTCCATATTGTACAGATGGCATCTAAAAGAAGTCCCTTTTGCGGATGTCAGTTTAGACGTTGATACCCGTCTCCAACGATCCTTCGAATATGATGTCAAAAACAATCCATTATCTTCTTCTATTCGATGAGTTCACTCCGAAAATGCTTCTATGATCGGTTTTTTCTTTTCATCGCTCCTCCTTTGTAGTGGAAGTTTGATGTCGCTTGCTGCATTCTTTACACCATTCTGTCTGGATGTGCTCTCATATATTGGTTTCATTGATGACATGCAATCACTATTTCAAGTTTTTGATACTTATAGCTGAATAGTTCTGTGTGGGCAGATCTTGACTCGAGGCTCTTCAGATACTGGACTACCTTATCTTGAAAGGGGTTGTTCAATGCATAATCTTCTTTCAAGTGGGCAGCGTGCGAGTGGAGAATTGTCTAATTGTCCTCGATTGTCAGATCAGAATTGGATGTTGAGATGATAAAGTCATCTCTCAAAGAAAGTGGTTCTTGGTTTTGACTGACATTTTCTCACACGTAAAAGCAGAATTTCGAACAACAAAAAGTGAACTTTCTGGATCTAAACGGTGAGTATCTGTACTGGAGGGATCAGTCTTGGAGGTGTCATTGATGAAGTATGTAAGTTGAAAAGAGGGAGACATTTTGGCTAGGAAACCCCTAGTAAATGGGGTGATTAAGAGATGGGATGAGTGAGGAAGCAGAAGACAATAAAACCAAACAGAAAAGAGGCCTCAAAAATCTGAGACTGAAATCAAAATAAAACAAATCTCAACGAACACTTTCTCAGATAATCCGAAAAATCACTCAAAAAATATCAACTTCAACCCATTGAGCAATATGGGATGTTTGTGAAAAATCGATGTCCGGAGTTGAGGATTCAGTTTTCGTCCGAAATCCGATCTCTGCAAGTATATGCAGAAAGAGCAATACAGAGGAGAATTGGACAATAGATGCTAAAAAAATCAATAAACCAGTCGTTTGAGGGACAGAAATAGCTGTAAACACTGAAATCGTCAAAAATGGCGATTTTGACAAAATGAGAAAATCTCGATATATAAGGGAAGATTCGGAACAAAAGATTCAGAAATGTTCTTATCTTCGCAGGGAGATCGTGGAAAAGTGGTTTGTGTCCTATGAATGTCGTATGTAAGAGAAGTCCATTTTGTGGATGTGATTCAGGAGATTGATCGACCCATCATCTTTTTCAGAAAACTCAAACCCAATCTTCTGTCGTTTGAAGCTTTTTCTCTGACTTGGGATCAGCGGAATATCTTACTATAGTTTCTCACCGTTTACCTCTTTCATCAACTGCTCCATTCCTCCTCATCGCACGCTTCTCTTGTGAGCTCAACAGGTCTCGCTCCAAACACACTTATAACACCGTCTGTGAGAGGCTGTTTTCTCTCAGGAATCTTTTAAGAGATTGTGAGGAAATTGACGACGTAAAAGGGTCTGATAATGAGCTGGAGAGGGAATTACTATAAGGTGACAGTAAGTTGCTAATGAGTGAATTATCAAGTAAAAAGTTTACAAGAACTTAACCAAATTCTTTTTCTTTTCTTTGGCTTGTCCTTTCACAGTTTCATGCTCGTACCCGATTCCAAGGACGATGAAAAGACTCTGGCCGTCTTCCATTCCGATTGCCTTCTCACAGTGTTCTTTAGCAGCAACCACTGGAAGACAGGCTGGAAGAGTCTTCAGACCAAGTGATTCAGCAGCCATCATCATGTGATCAACGGCAATTCCGAGATCAAATTCTTTGGTGTTGGATTGAGCATTTGTGAGACAGCAAAAAATTGAGCATGGTGCATCATAAGTCGAGTGCTGACTCATTTCGTTCAGTGGAGCATTGACAATTCCGGGAACTTTGGTCTTGAGTGGTTCCTCAATCTGTCCGAAGAGTTCTTGGTTTCTCTTGAGATCATTGAGCACATAAAAATAGAAGGGTTGCAGGTTCATGCCAGTTGGAGCAATCATTCCTGCTTCAACAATTTGTTGGACAAGTTCTTGAGGGACTGGTTTTGTCGAGAACTGTGGAAAAAGCAAGTTGAGAATTAATGTATCAAAAGAAATAATCAAACGCAACGGCACGATTTACGGGAGTGTGCAAGTTCTAGAAAGGACATAGACAATAGAGAACGAGAATGACTGATCAAACATATAATGAGACGGCTGTGAGGTGAATATCAAAGAAAACAGTTATTGCTCTTCAAAAGATATTGAAGAATTACTGTCCTTCCCGACACATCTCATTTGAAGAAGCTAATCTCAAAGTATATGTTGAATCTTGTCGCTTGTTCCTTCATCCCTTTTTCTTCCTAGTGTTGGATAAATGAGTCGGTTTTCGCTTTGTTTTCAGTTCATCATAGTTCAATGATGCTCGCAAAGAAATCAAATCTCCATGTGACGCGGCGAGATCCATTTTGCGGAAAGGTGTGATTTTCCTTCGGCCTTGCTGTGGAGGGACAACCCAATCATTCTCCACTCGGTCAATCCTTACTTCTCCACCGTTCCAATCTCTTTTGAACTCGTAGCGGGGAGATGCAGCGAATGAGGAAGTGTTTGATGGTTTCTGAATGAAACTCCCTTCTTGAGATGAGATGATGGGTGGAGTGCGGAGAAGCTCGGGAGAACTCAAGTGTAACCGTGGTGGAGTGGATGGTTGGCCATCCTCGAACACTGGAACGGTGGAAGGAGGTGATGAAGGAAGCGGTGGAGATGACGATTGCGAAGGATGGTCTTTGGAGGCTCGAGTTGCTGTTGAATGCGATGTTCTTTTGGTTTGACCAATACGAGCAGTGAGCTGACTTGTTGGTTGTCGTATTGATCGTCTTGAAGAATTCCCGCTCGTGTGCGGAAAACTGTCTTTTCGAAGAAGAGTTCGTGAATCTGTTTGGATGTGCTGGTTTGGGTTATCGTTTTGAAGGGACTGTCGAGGAGACGAGATTGGGAATTTTGACGTCGACATATCCCGCTTTGCCTGCGGAGAGAGCAAAGGAAATCCAGTTTTGACAGGCGAGACTGAGCTCAGTGGCTGTCCAGTAAACAGCGGAGGTGGATCAAAGTCATTCGGAAGCTCAATTGACAACAAAGGACCGGATGATTTGGTGTTTGTCCTTCTCCCGTTTTGTTTGGATTCGGGAGCAAATGGTGATCGGATGTGTCTGTTTTGTTTTTCAGAAAAATATGGAGTTCCAAAAACAAGTGGACGTTTTGGACCACTTCGTGTGGTTACATTCATGGAAAGGGCGGAATTTGGACGGGAGTGAGTTGCACTTCTCGATCTTTCACGCGAATCTCTCCAAACAAGTTCGAGACTGGAGCGCATTCCTTCAATAGGAGGTACTCTTTCAAAATAAGTTAATTCTCGTTCCTTTTCTTCTAGTGGATTCGTGAGACTCTGTTGTTTAAATTCAAATTGTTGTTGAGCACGCAGAAGGAGATCTGAATCTTTTGATTCACTGTCAGTGTCTGTCGGTGCATCTTTCTTAAAATCGAGATTGCAAGATCGAACCAGGTTGGAAAACAAGGTAGGTGTGATCTTTGAATCAAATGACGGATCGATTGCCGTGAGAAGAGTTTGAAGTTCGTTGGCAGTGACTGGACAGTTCAAATCTGACATGAATCCAGCTAAATCATGAACTGTCAGAAATCCACGGCGCTTTCGATCAACCATACTAAAAATATCTTTTGTCAACATTCCAAAATCAGCTCCCATCAGAAATTGACCATGGAGTCGAACAAACTCTGCAAAGTTCATCAATCCTTCCTCTCTTGGATCAATATCATCCATAAGGACTGCTAACTCATGGTCTTCGATAGAGGGGTTTAGTTTTTGGAGAAATCTCACAGCATCTGCGACAGAGATGACACCTTCAGAGAGATGATGGAATACTGGCGAATAGACCTGCTTTCTTCTGATCGATTGAATCAAACAGCATCTTTAGGTTGAAAATTGAATGGTTGGAGAGGTAGAAGTTCATGATACACCAGAATGAACGAAACTGAAGAAGAACCCATAACAGAATAGAATCTCTTTCGTTTCTTCCACAATCTGTTGTCTTTAAACTTGGTTCGAAAAACTGGTGGTTTTCTGGAGTAGTGCATGTTGCTAGGATTAAATCTGAAAAAGAACGACGGTATCAAAAACTCCCAAATGGAGAGAATGAAGAGCTGGTTCCAAAAATTCTGGAAAACAAGATAAAACAAATCATTCCATTCAGTTATCATCGTCAAACTCCGCGTACGGTGTGTCGTCAGTGATTGGAATGGTAATCGCTCGTTTGGGAACTCCAGTTCCCAAATTCCCTTGAAATCCGCCAACACCAGGCAGAAGGGGAGTGACTGCTCGTTTTTGCTGGAATGGAGAAGCTCGATCACCCATAGAAGAATTTGAGCGCGATTTCAATTGAGTGGTATTTGTCAAGCCAAGCTGATCCATGATGGTGGAATAGTGGATGCTTGTGTTGAACTTTCCTTCCATTGATTCCCGCAGTGCCTGACTCATCCGAACGTTCCCGCCGTAGAACTCCACCTTTTCCGGCTTCTTTGTCCGCTCCACAGACTTCCCAATGTGCCTTTCAATTTCGTCGATCTCCTCCCAATCGTTGTCGGTCAAGATCCTCCTTCTTTTGGGTCGGTGAACAAGAAAGTCGAGTGGAAGTGAGACTGGCTCGTTTTTGCGCTCATTTGACTCCTCAATTTCCTCCATCAACGATTTTTTGGGTTTACGGCGCCCATTCTGCGTGGCGATGATTGTCTGAGCGGTTGTGGCGACAGTTTGGTCGAGTTTGCGCTGGAAAGATTGCTTGAAGCGGAGGTGTTGTTGAGGTGAGGAAGTGAGAGGTGGGAGATGAGCTTCTGAAAAGGAGAGAGAACGATGAGAAAAGAAAGTCACCCAAACCAGCGATTGTTCCGTCATCGATGTCATCAGTGCTCTTCCTGATTCCTTTCAGTCTCTGGTGGAACCGAGAATCGTTCTCCCGATCTTCGTTTATCTTCCTCCGTCCTTCTCTCGCCATCTTCTTCCATTCATCACTCCTCCCGACACTCTGACTCCGCGCGTGCTGCCTCCTCGTCTCATTTTGCACCTCTTCCAGAATCGCTTCCTCCGTGCGGATGGCAATCATCATCGACTGAGCATCCATCCGTCGTGTGTACTCAGACAGAACCATGTTTTTCTTTCTCTGCTCCAAACTGCTTGAGCTTCGGCGAAGGTCGTTCATCATGTTGGTGTTGTTCATGCTGCGTGCTTGGTACATGTTGGTCTGGATGTCGGGGTCTGTCGATTTGTGGATTTTGCCATCCATTGTCCAAATTGGTTTGGCTTTCGGCTGAGTGTTCATCGTCCCTCTCGATTTGGAGCTTTTCTGTCTTGCCCGATCTTGTGCTTCGTTGACTTTAGACTCCATTCCGTGCATTCTCTTGCTGATCTCTTTGTATGCAGGACGTGTTCGGAGTTCCTGTTTCTTTTCCAATTCTCTCTGTTTCACGAGGCCTTGCACGTATTCCACGTGATCGTCAGTGATTGTTTCAATTGGAGATACATACACTCTTCGTTTGGGTGTTGGTTGAGGTGTGGTCGACGGTTTTGGAACGAAATTCTGTTTGGGTGAGTGGAGGATCCCTGGAGAAGGAGAGCGGTTTGGTGAAAGGCGATTGTGAGGGATTGGAGATATTGGCTGACCTGCCCGTTTGGGGGAGATTGACGGTTGAGGTGACATGGGCATACTTGGGACAGAGACGGATGGTTGTGAAATGGTGATGGGTTGGAGTGAGATGGACGGCGGTGGAGCAATCGTTGGCTGGAGGGAGATCGATGGTTGGAGGGAGATCGTCGGCTGGATTGATATGGTTGGTTGAGGTGAGATCGTTGGTTGAACAGAAATGGTGAGTTGAGGGGAAATTATTGGGTGATTTTGGGGTGAGAGTGGAGTGCTGATTCGTGGCATGATGGATGGTTGAATGGAGATTGATGGCTGTGGAGTGATGGATGGCTGAATGGATATTGAAGGCTGTGGAGTGATTGACGGGAGAGTCTCGTTTGGAACATCGAAAGGAATGATTATTGATGGAGGGCCAATTGTTTGAGGGCTCTGCTCTCCGTGATGTCTGATCGTTTGATTCTGATCAGCATCGTAATCCGTGTCTTTCGTCCGAATCGTCAAATCATCCTCAAAATTCGATTGTGGGACAGCGAGTGCTGCTGGTGATTCCGATCGATAGACCGAGTTTTCCTCTTCGTTGGGTAGATCAGTGTCAATTACTGTCGGTTTCGAAAAATATTCCATCGAGAATGTTGTGGGTTTTGATTTTGCAGCCTGTTTGAACACTTTGAGGGCGGGAAAGATGTTTTCGGGATTGACTTCGGGGTCTTGGGAGGTGTGCAGATGATGTTGCTGTCGAGGAGTGGGAGACGGAGAAACGAACGGCGTCGTGTCTTCTTCGTCATCGACATCAGTTCCAGCACTCTCCGGTCTGAAACCCTGCAGAATTGTCATCGCCTGATCTTTCTTTCTCAACTCTTCAAGATGATCCTCTGTCTGTTTCGTCTTGCTTTCTTGATAATAATCTTGGTGAGGGTTGAATGTCCATGGTGCCTCTTCTGGAGGAGTCGAGAGAGTGCCGAGCAGATCTCCGTAGATCGTCCAAACCTTCGCCACTCCTTCCGTGTTGCACGTCACAATCGACTGTGGGACTGTTGTCACCCACATGTGGAAAGAACTTTCGTCTGTCCGGATCTTTTTGGTTGGAGGAGCAGATTGGGTCTGGGTGAGTTCCTTTAAAAACTGAGACTGTGCCATGCTTGCTGAGGAGTTGGAACTCGATGTCGGTCGGGTTGATTCGGTGGTTGAGGTTCCCACTCGAGTCCCATCAAACTTTACAGTTTTCTCAGTCACGTCACGTTTGAGCTTGACTTTTCGTTTCTTCTTCTCTTCGCTTTCCTCTTTCATTTTCTCTTCGTCAACAACATCGAGACCATATGGAAGCCATCGTGCCAATTCGTAGATATCTGGCAAGAGCCAGTTGTTGGCAGGGATGGGCGTGGTGTGCTCTGATGTTAAAGTCCTCTGTCCAGACGAGCGTTGGGTTAGGCCGTACTGAGCAAAGTCTCCTTGCGGGAAGAATGACATTGTGGATTCAGAATGTGTTGACGACGTTTGTGGTGGGTAGTTCGCTTGTCCTTCGTGTGGATGAACAAGTTGTGTGATGTCCAACACAACAATCTCGTCTTCTTCGTTGCTGTAGACAAGAAGATTGGATGGCTTTGTGAAAGCGTTTGGGTTTCCATTTCCAGTGCCATTGAAATACAGTCCCTGATCGCTAGACGATGTGTTGCCTCCGTCTGACGTGTCAGGCGTGAGGCAGATTGACTTTGGCGATTTTGGGGTCGCTTGTCTTGCTCGACCCTTGTTTTGTTGGTTCACTGTGGCCATCAATGGAAACTGGGCTGAGGAAATAAGCGTTTTTGCATCGCCTTGACCCATTTTCTTTGTTAATTCGCGATGATATGAAGTTATAAACCCGGCTGGAGGATTTGGGACGAATTCCTGTGGACTTGTGATGGCTTTTAGTGATACGATCTGTTCGTGGGTTCTGAATTTCTTGACCTCAGACATCGTTCGGATGTTGATGAGAACAAGCAGCCCGTTTGAGTCGACGAGACATGCGAATGGCGTGTCTTCAATCACATCAATGGCGACAATCGTCACGCCGACTTGTGGTTGCTCGTTCTTCTTCTGGACAGGCTGGTATGGAATGGATTTGGCCATGTTGAGAGTTGTAGAATACCAAATCACGACTGTGTTCTGTTGAGACACAGACAGGATCCGCAACTGTGAGTCGGAGATGCAGAGGGAGCTGAGAGAGAGGGGAGGAGGGGCGAGTTGTCGAGTTTGGGTGAGTGTGTTGGCTGGAGTGAGTGTCCACACAGAAAGTGAGCTTTGCATCGAACAAAGAATCACTAAACTCCGATTTTGAGAATATCGGATCGTGTCAACATCCACTCCCTCTGTCTTCTCTTCTCCAAATAGATTCTTCTCGTTTCGTGAACTCCCCTCGACAACTGTCGTTTCAGATAGAATCGTGCCTGTTCGATAATCAACCACAAACACCTTCCCATTCACTGTCCCGAAGAAGACTTTCAACCCATCGTCACCTATTTCGGCTGTGGATATCTCTTCTTTTAAGAATTCGACGAAAAATCGCTCGTTCTGACCGGTCGTTGCTTTCCAGACACTCCACTCATGACCTGCGCAAACGATGAATGAAGCAAAGTGTGGGTTGAAGATGATTTGAGAGACGTGGGTGGTGGAGACTCGACCGACATGGTTGTTGGATTCTGGTGTGATTGTGTAGAGATTGTTTGAAGCTGCAACAACGCTCATTGTCTGGCGGTTGACAGCAGTGGCGGAGAAGGCTTGATTTGGGATGAACCCATTCACTGCCACGTTTGTGTTTCGAGGTCTGAAGAAGTGATGGAATATGAAAGACATACTTGACGTGTCCGATATACTGTTTCTCTTCTGCTGATGGCTTGGCAGCTGTGGCAATGATTGTCTGGATGCAGCTGAACATCCTCAAATCCCAAAGTTTGATGTGGCCGGCGATGTCCGCTGAGATGAGAAGCGGACTATCTTCAAAACTGACTAAATCGGTGAGTGTGAACGAATGACCTTTCAGAGTCTCGATGGGAGCATGTGAAAGAGGATTCCACATAAAGATGTCCTTATCGAAACCACCAGAGAAGAGAAGGCGATTGGACGCTGAGTAAGAGAGAACGAGAATCCCTTGGGAATGGCCAGTGAGCGTATTTCGTTGGATGTTCGAATTCACATCCCAAAGTTTAATGGTCTTGTCGAGAGAGGACGACGCAAGACAGGTCATATCGTCCATTGGGAACAGATCGGTGATCCATTCGCTGTGGAGATCTTTTGATAAAGACGATCGTGTGTTGTTGAGTGGAGGAGAAATCGATGAAAGTTTGGATTGTCTGGCTGTGCTGACTTCAGACGGGATTTTTGACTCGACGTACGGCGATGAGGGAGAGAATGGAAGGACAGGTGAGGCTTGTTCAGGGCGTGGCGATTGGTGGATCGTATTGTACATGGACGACTGTCGTAAGACAAATTCTTCATCGAGCATGCACATTTTTTCAAGGTCGAAGATGTGGATTGTCTTATCTTGACCGGCTGTGTAGAGGAGAGGACGGCGGACATCTGAGGACAGTGTATTGACGCTCAAACTGTGGTTTTGATCGGTGTTATACTCCACAAGAACAGCAAGATCTGGTGGGATATCAGAATCCAAGAGTTTGAAGTTCATTTTGTTCACATTTTGAACTTTCTTCTCTTGCATCGTGTACGCATAGCAGAGCTGCGGTTCCTTCAAATGAAAAGTTTTAACATGCTCAAAATTGGTTCCTTCGAAAAGTTTAACTGATCGATCTATCGAAGCTGTCACTAGGAGGTTCCTTTGGCTGATGAATCCTGCCTTCGTGATTTGTGAAGTGTGCGTTGATAATGTGCGGAAAAGTTGCCAAGACTCGGAGTCCCACACACGCACAGTACCATCCCTGTGATATGTGAAGGATTGCGATTGTGCTAGATTGATGAAACGGTTCAGAAAGATAATGACAGAAAATCATGGTGTACAAACGTGGATTGAAAAAGATGCCTTCTGGGGGAACATCGAAGTTTGTTTCAATAATAGTTGGATAAGGATTGAACTAGGGACAGTTTATGGTGAGAAAAGGGACGATCAACCTTTGGGAGCGTGGCTTCATTGGTCTGTGATGAATTTGGGCCAACACTAACAAGATATGCCGAGAGATCTTTCCAGAAAATACGTCCTGTTCTTCCAAGATCGATTTGTCGAAAGAACTCCGAGATCTGTGCAAGTCTTTCTTTTGAATCATCTCCATCATTCTCAAAGATTTCTTCTTGAACAATAATGAAAAACTTGAAAGAAAGAAGAAGGAATGGTTCAAGAATGAGAAGAAGGATGTGATATATCACCAAAGGAACGAACTTGTGACAAATCGACTCCTTTTGACTTGAATGAATCGAACCGCTTCTTTATCTGGGCGTACTTTGTCCGAAAAAGATCAAAAATGCGTTTACGCAGAGGTTCTAGAAGTGAAGGAATCAGATTAATGCATTAGAAGAGACCGCTTAATTCCATTCTTTTTCTTTTGGGATGTGATGGATTGGGGAAAGATAAACCAGAGATGAGATGATAAAAGGGATGCGAAGAGGATAGTTGCTCGTTTCGAAAACGCGGTTAGTTCCTTTTTCACTCGAAATCTCAATCAGAACCAGTCCGATGCTCCAGTCGCCTTCACCATCAATCTTGGTCGGGATTACCAGACGAAGACGAGTCGAAATTGTCTTCTTTCAATTGCCTGTCGCTGGAGGAGGATACCCACAGTCATTCTCTCTCCACATTCTCGCTGACGAGACCATAAAAGGTAACTTTGGCACCGACAACCAAAGTGTCATGTTGCTTGGCTTGGAGGATGACGCTTTCGATGACGAAATGGAAGAGATGAGGGACATTTGATCATTTCAGCTAAAGATATAGAATGCCTTTATCTCGACTGTTCGACGTTGTCATTGCTTGTCATTGAGATTCAATCCAATCTCGATCATGTTCATGATTATTTTGACGAGAAATTGGTGCGAGCTTTGTTTTGGGTCTCGAAAAGTGTCGATTCTTGTCTGTTGTTGGACTCAATTCACTTGATTTTGATCTCTTCCTGTAACAAAGCGATGGTTGAAAGTGAGATTCGTCGTAGGGAGAATTCCTGATCTCGGTTCATCCTGGTAGAGATGATAGTTGTTTGGTTGAGACATCGAGTCAGGCAGAGGATTCAAAATTCAAAAAAAACACTCATTTCTCAATTTTGAATCTGTGTCTGATTTTGATTCAGGGGCAACATAAACAGAGCTGAGGAGACAGTGAAGTTTGATGTTCTAGTTGTTGGGATAGAAGGAATATCATGAACAATCAAAAGACGAAGTGATGAGATAAAGCGTGAAAAGGGTAGATCCCTACTCGATGCCTCCAAAGCATAAACTGAGGAGAAAATGCAATGTTCCACACGCTACCCCACATGGAAAAACTGGTCGCTCATGTAATTCAAATTCAGACATCATGGATTCATCACATCCAGACTCCAACAAAACCATCGGAGAATCATCGATTGTTTCTCCTCCTACCCAATCGACTACTGATTTCCTCACGATACTCCCGAGTGATCGGCCCTACGTTCAAATATCAAAGCAAATTATGCAGTATGAAACGAAAAGAAGACGACTCCGTCTCGAACCAGACTCTGATCGATTACGTCTGGAAGATGCTGTTATTCCTCTTCAAAGTTCGATCACAACGACCTGGAGAATAGTTTCGAGGGATTCGATTTCAAACGATGATCTACAGAAGGGGTGCGTTTCTCTCTTCAAACAAGTTGACTCCGGACTAGAATTGTCTCCCATCGAAGTAAAACACGCAATTCGATTACTGGAATATACCACCATACACTCAAATGATGGACAACGCACTTCAGTCCTATTTTTCGATGAAATGTTCAGTGATGATTTTAAACCAACCACACTCTCATCATCTCTCCTCAAAATCATGTCCTATCCATCAAACACACTGCATGCTGCTACTCTTGCATTTTTCTCCACTATGTTCTCACAATGGACATCTGACTACTCTCTTAAGATCGCAAAAACTGACTTCTTCACCAAACTCCTCTCTCTTCTAAAGCCCCACGAAATTCCGTTCTGCGACACAACTATAGAAACCCACCACCATATAGCCTTGATTATGCTCCATTTTATTGATCATTTTGCCTTCTCCAACCCAAAACATCTGGCATATTTCGATTTCTGTTCTGCTACCAAAGCATTATGTCCATATTTGCGAAATCTCATCGCTCATCCTGCTTTCTTCCTTTGGGAACCACACATGATGCTATTTGAGACAATTCTGAAAATCTTCGCACAGAAACCGGGTTTTATGTTCCACGGCTTTGTTCATCTGGAAATTGTGGAGTTTTTTGATGACATGAGGAAGACAATGTCAGAAGAGTTTGCATCTTCGATGGGTCTTACCGGTCGAGATAAGAAAGCCAAATCTTCTCTCTTCGTTAATCTAAATGTGATGAACACTCATGATTGGGTGAAGTGTTTTGAATGTCTGCTTACTCACGCTGACGAAGGGAGACAATTCTCCGATGTGGGAATACAGTCGTTTGTGATCTTCATCAAACATCGCCCGTATGAAAAAAACTGGTCTTCGCTGACGATGGCACGTTCACAATCAGAGTGAACGGCGAGATGGTTTCTTCGTCCAAACACCATGTCAGATCGCTCTTGACACTTCTCACACCAAATCAACCACAACACGCGACAATGATTCTCTCTGCCATTCAGTGTGTCTCCCGTTGGATCGATCCCGTTGCCAAAGTGAAGCATTTTTGGAATGGCTGGCTCTCCCGCTTCTTCAACACAGTCAACCCTTCAAACATGCCGTTCACGCATGAGTACGTTTCGCTCCATGATCACCTCGTTGAAGTGATGTGCAATATCATCAATTCGTTCGAGGAATGTGAGCCTGACCCCGAAATCTATAAACCAACAGTCAAGAAAAGAGAGTTGAAGAAGTTTCGCCTCTCATTTCTCACTCTCTCGAAAGACTATCTCGTTCATCTCTCACGGAATGTTTTCACAAATCGTCCACACAATGCGTACACAATTTCTTCCTTGCTTTCTCGAGTGATGAGATTTGATCTGAACACACCCACCGCTGAAGCATTTTATCGAAACCTGAAGCAGGAGATGAACTCGTCTGCTCTCGCTTCTTCATCTCCACCATTCATCCTCACAACCGAACTTGTTTGTCATCTCTCCGATTCTGAGACAATCGACGTTGTCGACCGGATTGTGACTCTCCTCGACAGCAACTCCTCTTTGGATGACTACACCATTCTACAGATCTGCAAGTTCATCAGCTTTCTCGGGCCTCGAAGTCTCCAGCTCGTCTTTCGAAACACAGGACGCACAAAAGAGCAGTATTTTCATGCATTCGAGTCTTTCATCTCTCTACACATCGAACCATTCTATCAAGCGCCGATCAACAGTCTCCTTTCGTCTCGACCAGACGATCACGAACCAACATTCGATGAATGGGACGATATTGATTTAGAGACTGTTTCCATTGTGATGCAAATCAAAACACAGAACCAACTCTCGATTATTAGTAAATTGAAAGAATCCGACAATCTTATCCTCAAATTTATTATCGACAGCCTCCAACAAGCTCGTCACTGTACGACACGATTGACTCGAACACAGCTTGAACGTCTGATCGCCCCTTCCATCGATTGTCTTCACGCATTCTTCCACCAACCCTCATCGCTCGGCATTGACTACCAAACAAAGACAAAACTGTTCAGAGGCATCTTCTCTGTCTATGACCAGCCAGTGGTGACTCGAGCCATCAGCAAGACGGGAATCTTCTTCCGGATTGTGAATGGCCTCACAAACAGTTCTGAGGTGGAGGAGTCGATAATGACTTTACTGATCCTGATCAAAGACGAGAGAAGAGGGAATGTCAACCATAAAACAGAAAGGATGTTGAGAAGAGGAGGGTCTCCGATGATTGGAGAAGAAGGGTTGGATGATGCGATGGAATCCGTCACATTCATGAAAACGAACATACACATAAGCAATTTTATCAAGAATCAAACGCACTGTATTCTACAATGCTTTGGGGCAAACTTGCCCAATCTGAATTCTGATGATGCACGTGACCGTCATTACCTTCACAGACGACGGCGTCCCTAGGCGCAAATTCAAAACTCGAGATTGACGATTCATTTCACTTCGTTGATTCGTCTCATCTCACAGAACGAATCACATTTCTCTTTAATTGTCTTGTTCTCTTCACGTAGAATAGACCCAAGAGTGAATAATGCTGTTTCGGCTGTGGATGAAGATGATGGAGGGCTTGGTTCGATTCAACTCATCCACGAAGTTGCTGGGTAATTCTGGGATGACATGAATGAGATAAAAATGTAGGTGAGTACTCCTTGGTCAAGTATGGATCAATAGGATACTATACATTCCCGATTCATGAAAATCGTCTCGGGGTTTCAGAAAGTTGAGCCAGATCTGATCGAATCCTTGAGAACCGGTTCTCTGTTTTATTAATCCAGTTTGTGAATTATTCCTCTCATTTGTCTCACTTTCCTTCTATTTCAATCTCCTCAGTGGCCATAACAAGGAAGGCGGAACGAACAACGATCCTTCGTCTGTTTCATCTTATTCACGATGACACCTCCCTAATCATCCATTATTTTAGGAAATTGTCCTGCCACACTCTATGTTACAATTGTTCTTGTTGCGATTTATCTCCTGGATCTTTATGGAGCTTTACGCGTCATCATTACAACTCCTCCACAGCCAATAAATCAGTTCTACTACCAAGATATTGTTCGAGTATTATGTGGTTTCCCCTTATACATCCGATATCATCCCATTTTTCCAGGGTTCTTCTCGATTGGGCTCTTAAGTGGTGTTGAAAGACGACTGGGGACCTCAAAATTTCTTTTATTAATCATACTCGCAATATCGGCGAATTTTATACCGATGCCGAGTCAAAGGGCGTGGTTTATCCCCGGTTTCAAAGATGGAAACTTGTATATTAAAGTCATTCATCATTTCCATCAGCATCTTTCTTTATACCTCCCTTGCCACACTGGATCTCTATTTCCGACTCCCTGTGGCAAAACGACGAGTTCCACTCAACTGGTACATTCGTCTCCTGCTCTATATCGTCTTACTTCTACCAGTATCTCTCATTACTCATCACTTTATTCGTCATTAAGAACTTTGTCCCATTTCAGAGGAAATTCTCCTATCTCCTGCGAATTCTGATCAGCTTCGCTGTCTCTTGCATCTTCATTCCATTTCTCATTCTTCGGATCAACATCCCATCAAGACTTCGACATATCTTCGAAAAGATGTACGGAGTGTTTGATTACAGCGCGCGGACGATAAAGAAATCGTTCGGAGATATTCCTCCCGCTGAAGAACTGGTTGGAAGTCCGGAGGAGAGTTTGTCTTCTTCTGCTTCCATGAATCATCACTATTTTCTTGATTGATCTTCAACATTCATCACACTAGTTTTAACACCATTTGTTGAAGGAACACATCAACCAGCACCGACTCAACCCTCTATCACTCCTCACCAGCCAATTCCAACCGCTCAACCTCCTCCACAGCCACGAACTCAACCTCAACAACAAAATCCGCCGCAAATTCCAAACTGGGGACAAATGATAGAAAATTTGGAAGAAATCACTCAACTACCAAGAGAGAGGTGTGAAACTGTCCTCCGGAATTCACATGGAAACTTCGATCTTGCACTCGACACTCTTCTTTCCACAAACAACTGATTTTTGCTTTTATGAATTGTCTTCCTTTCGCCTTTCATCTTCTTCATTTGAAGCTTTGCGTCACGCAGATTTCCAAAGCATTAATCCAAGTGGATGATTAGTGTGGAGTGTGTGAGAACAAAACGGGAAACTCTGACCGATTGCATCGCAATAGGGTCTAACTGTGTGTGGTATGTATTTATGGTCTATCTTCTGGCTGAACATCGACCGCCCTGACAGTTTCCACCGTTCTGAAGGTTGGGGCGTTGAGCTCTGCATTTTCCACCTTGGCATTGGGCTTGAGCTGATGGGAATACTACAATGAAAGAAAAAGGAAACCTGGTGTGAAGAGAGCAGCGAAAACGAGGAAAATGGCGCGGAAGAGCATTGAGTTCTGAATAATCGACGAGAGCTGTTCGTCGATTCGTGTCACATCAGGTTTAGGTGATATGTTGATAAAATCAAAAATGAACGGAGATGAAAATGGGAGAAGCTGAATTCATCCAGATAAATGATTGGATGCGTTTTTTCAAGATTCAAAACCAGATAGTGGGAAAGACTCTGGGCCAAAGGGGATTTAGATCGCATCAGAGAAATGGTCAAGCAAGTTAGAGGTATTGTCAATGATCTTTTTGCGATGTTAGAGGCTCATTTTCACGGAGTAGAGGCTTTTTAATCTGTTTAGTTCCACTTTTTTCACATACGTGAACTTTCTTCAAAATTTACCTCCAAATCTCACAATTCGGATTAATCAACATTCATTTTCTTGTATTCCTTTAAGCACGCAAGCATAAGGTTCGTACCTCCGTCCACTTCCACCGCCCCAGCACTCTGGAGCTCCCACGCAAACCAAAGTTCCCCAGGAAGGCAGCTTCAGGTGCTCGCCCAGTTGATGACTTTGACATCATCCGTGTTCCAGTTACTACTGAATCTGCGATGCAACAGATTGAGAACCACAACACCCTCGTCTTCATTGTTCGACTTGCAGCAACAAAACCTCAAATCAAGCGTGCCTTTGAGAAACTTTATCATGTTCGTTGCCGCAAGGTGAACACACTTATCACGTATTTTCCGATTTGTTTTTTATGTTTATCTTCCCTTTTGATCAGTCCAAACGGAGAAAAGAAGGCCTACATTCGCCTCCTCCCAGAGCATGAAGCTCTCGACGTTGCAAACCAGATCGGCATGGTGTGAGTAATCGGCTTGAAACCATTTCAACAGCATGCTATCGTTGCTTCTCTTTTCATCCAATCAAACAAAAATCCTCACAATCGTCTTCGAACTTCTCATCACCCCAAGTGCAGATGCACTCTTCTCCAAAGTCATTCTACATGATCGAAAATGTATTTTCATCGTCGATTCCCATCAGTCAATCAACAATCAATTACATATCATCCACAGTCAACACAAAGACTTGATCTGGTCTCCGTCGCTGATAATGCAATAATTCAAAATTATGAATTCGGTGAAATGGTGTAAAACAAGATGAAAGAAGATAGGACTAAATTAAGAGTTCAATGTCCATCTGTACTGTCGCGCTGGTCATCACTCCGTCTTTCTCGATTATCAGGTTTCCACTCGTACCCAAACTGTTTTTCGTTTCTCCTATCATTTCTCCGCCCTTGATTTGACGGATATTGAGTGTGAGGACCTCGATAGGATCGATTTTGCATCCTTCCATGACTCTGCAATCCTCGCTGAATCGCCTCGTCCTCTCGCGGGGAACTATTTGGATAACGAGGCGGGTGTGCATGAGATTTTACAGCGATGCTGTGTGAAAGAATTGGTTGGCCTTGGCTGGATGGGGGAAGAGTGAGGGTGGCGAGTGGGTTGTGTGGTCTGGAGTTGAGCCCAGAAAGCGGAGGAGGGACACCAAAATGAGGTTTGGGGCGAGAGTATCCAAGCGGATAGTCCGCCCCTGGAAATGAAGAGAGAGAAGTGAGTGAGTGATCCTGTGACATGACAGGTGATGGGAGATGCTGCGGGATGGATGAGCCAGGAACGAAGAAGGAGTTCTCGTTCTCAATCCAGTCAGCATTGTCTCGATTGATTCTGTCTTCCAAATGAGAAACAGAAATGGGGAGAATGGTGTGGAGGATTGAGCACGAGGAGAAGAGGGAGACCGTGTCTTCGACAGAAAGAGCATCAATTTGGGCTGACGACAAGATTGGGAGGTCTGGTGACGACTTGTCGTAAGAGAACGGTGATGTGGATGTCTCTTGCGTTGATGCATCCTTGTCTGTCTGAGAGTGGTCTTTTCCTGTTTCCTTGTCCTCATTTCCACTTTGGCTGATCCTCTCTCGCTCAGCCTTTCTTAACCTCTCCCTTTTTTCAACTTTTGCCTTCATCTTCATCATCTCTCGATACGCATTCCCAAAAACCTCTTTAATCTCCGGCCAATGATAGCAGGACCGGGTGGTGTTGTTGTTTCCATCAAGAGGATCCTCAACGATGAGGCGGTCACACCCAGAATCCACTTTTTCAAACAGCACTGATCGGCTGGTTCGAATCTGATCGATTGGGAGATAAGCGCCCTTTCCTCGGATCGAGATGGCGTGGAGGAGGGAGCTGAATTGTGGTGTTGGGACTGTCTCAGAGGACTGGGGGAGACTGGAGTCCTTTTCCTTGGATCCTTCTTGCGTCTTGTCTGACTTTTCGGGATTTGTCTCGATCGGGCTTCTGACTTCTCCGTACAGCTGGAAGAATGACAAGAGCAATTCGCCCTGGCTTGCGTCTCTCCAATCAATACCGTAATTCTGACGATACATCTGCAGATGAGATACAACAATCAGACACAACGGGTATCCTCCCAACCCGCCACGAAATGGTTCGTTGAGGTTGTGGAGGAGAAGAAATGACTTGAGAACGAGAATGATCCCTTGAGCAGCGGGGAAAAACAGAAGGAGATTTCGAAGGAAGTCGGAATTCACAATTCCAGATACAACGAAAGCAGAGATATCCGCGTGTAATTTGGATTTGGAATGGGTTAATTTCACTAGCGGGATTTTAGACTTGATAAAGTTGGACTCGAATGGAGGATCGAAAAGATCGAGTGGATATGTCGTCATCGCAGAAAATTGCGATGCGGCTTCAGAGTCTGATTGAAGAAGATGCTCTCCCAATGAGGGACTTGGTGATTGACGGTCATATCCACCAGTCTTTGGATATCCTTGATCAGTCGCATCTGATGAGTGAAACATACGTTGCGATGTGGTTAGTGATGTTTGAAGGGAACTAAGTTGATTGTGCAACTGTTCAAGGAGTGTATGGGTGTAGTGGACGGGTGTAGGAGGAAGGGTGGATGGAGTGAATGGTGTATCAACAAACCAATGATTGAGACGGGTTCGAACATCAGCTTTCAAAGGAAGATCATCTTTTGATGAGTTTTGTGTCTCAGAGTTTGTGTGTTCTTTTTCATGTTGATGAATCTCTGTTTTGATTGTTGTTTGATTTGCAACCTGTTTAGATTCATTTGATTCGACCTTATCAGCATCAACAATAATGCGTTGAATTGAACGAAGATCTGGTTTTCGAATTCGAAGTTCGTTGGCAATATAAACACTCGAGACAATCATTGCAGAGGAAAAATCGAGAGACATTTGTGTGGCTCGAGTTAACTCCATTCCAAGTAATTCTTTAATGTGTTTCCGTTCATCATCATCCTTTCCATTTGTGGGGTAGATGGAGTTAGTATGAAGAGTTTGTGCAATCTGAATATCACAGTCACATAAACATCCACAGAGAACCGTCCCACATGTCTCGCATAATTTAATGGTGTTATTCCCCAGAGCAGCAATGGCCTTCTTTCGGACATCCCAGATGTCTTGAGATCTTTGACGGATTGGTTCAGACAGAATTTGGTCTCCATACCAGAGCTCCAACAAGGACCGCATCATTCTTTGAACTCTTTGAACATACATCCACTGTTGTGGATACACGATCACGATATCCACATCTGATGTTGGTAGTGATGTATATGAGGTGAATGAGCCAGTGACGCACAATAAGTAGTGTGGACTGATAAGGCGGACTTGTTGCCAAATCTGTTCAATGAGCCAAAGACGATGAAGGATTTCAGATTGGGTGAGAGTGTTTATTGATTCAAAGGTCTGAATTTCTGCAGTGAGCTGAGAAAAGAATAAATCGTTGGGATGTGAAGTTTTCGGGAGTGGAAAGGACAAAAAGAGATCGTTCTGATCTAAGTTTGGAACATCAGACGATTTAACAGGGCTGTATCCTTGTCCAACCTTCAGAAGTGCTTGGTAAGTCGATAAAGAAGAAATGAAAGGGAGAGTCTGATTTCGTTCAAAAGAATATGGAATCTTTGAAACGTTTTCTTTCTGAGCAATAAAGTGGTCCAAGAAAAAATGTGTGAGAAGGAAGAGTTGCGAAGCTGGGACTGGAGTGGAAGAGAGCAATGATTGATTGTCAAGTGCTCGTTGTTCGGATACTGAATTCATTTTTGGGTGAGAAACTCCATATTGCGCAGAATATGGAGGGAGGTTCGGTAGAGAAGGTGATGAACTCGATGAAAGAGGAATATTTGAGATCTGTTGAGAATCTTGTTTATTGTCTTTTAGAAGACGTACAGCTGGTGGACTGTCTTCCAAAGTAGGAACAATCAAATGTGAATGGATAGGAGGAGATTGGGAACGAAGTGCATGATGGTCTTGATGTGGTGAGGAAATTGATGTGAGAGCATCATTTGAGTGCGTAGAATGGTGTTTTTCTCCAAGTTTCTGCTCCTGAAATGGATTTATGTTTAACTTTTCTGCTTCTTTTGCAGCAGCAAGTTCAGATTGTGCTGATTCTTTTGATAGTTTTGTGAGGTCTTCTAATTTCTGTCGTAGGAGTTCAGAATCTTTTTTCTTTTGTGCATCAATACGCTGAGACCGTTCCTTTGCATGTTGTTTCTCTTTTTCGGCTTGCAGCATCCAATCAAGCTCTGCATTCTTGTTTCGTTTTTTCCTTCGCTTCTTTTCAGTACCATCATCCTCCTCGTCATCACCATCCCTTTCATCAACACCTCCTACAAGTGATTTGCCCGATAAGGAAAAGGTGGAGGGTTGTTGGTCCGTATAGGCAGAGATTGAATTCTTCTCCGATTGGATAAGGAAATCTGCAGTAGTTACTTCTCTTGCATCTGAGTCTTTGGAATCGTCTGAGTTGTTCACGTATTCAACTGAATCTTTCTTTTTTCTTTTCTTATCTTTCTTTTTCTTGCCTTTCTTGTCTCGCTTGTCCTCTCGACTTCTTCGACTGGCATTTTCCTCCTTTTCAATGAGTTTTTCTGCTTTTTCTTTTCCTTCTTTGCTTTCAATTTGTCTTTTCAGTCGCTGCCTCTCCTTCTTTTCCCTTCTTTTTCGTTCTTTATCTTCGTTTGTATTCAGTGATTGTATAGAGCCTTGCTCGGACTCTTTCCCCTTTTTTTCATTTTCATAGGAACTGACCGGAAGACTTGATGCCATATGATCTGGGGTGAGGCTTTTTAAAGAAACTGCTTCAACATCATCAAATGGGTTCAGAACAGTGGTCTGTTCCGATCTATCGAGAGGAAGACTCGGTGTACCGAATGGATCGTAGTCTTTTTGATGATCAGCTGTTGGTGAATTGGTTGGTGATCTTCCTGGTGATGATAAGCACTGTGATTCTTCATCGTACGCGACTTTGAGTGATCCCACCTTTTTCTCAATGCGGAGTGTGACATGGGGAGGGGATGTTTGATTGGGGTCAGTCATGATCGGACTGAAATTGATTGGGGAGGGTCACGAATCGAGAGACAGACCACTGTGGGTCGATCACATTGATGGAAAATCCTAAATTATCAATGGTCTTACAAATAATGTCTTTCAATCTCAATATTTTTCCGCAATGACAGTAGGCATGGCTGACCGTCCAAAAGTCCTGGTCATTGTCACTCCTTTATTTTTCAAAGGGTCAGATCTCAGAGACTCCTTCAATCACATGCTAAGAACGATAAAACGGCAAGTCAACAGACATATCTGTCACCATTAGCTGCCTGAAAGTGTTTGGCAATCTTCTTTCACTTTGTTCAGCGTGGAGACCAAAATATCAGGATTGATTAATGTAATCTGGGAGTTTGTCCTTGGTAATGTCACATCCATCCCCTCCCAGCATAGGATGAATTTCTCGCGTTTTTTTCTAAAAAATGTCAAGTAAAACTTGTCGTGAAGTGGTTTGAAGAATAAAGTAGGAACATAAAAATTCACTGTTTTCCTGACGACGACGAATCTAAAACCAGGTTTTCATCGTTAGGAGGGAATGAGAACATCTGAACCGAATGTGAGATGATAGGAAGAGGAAATCAGTATTATTGTGATGAAGACAATGCGATATAGGCTTGGCATCATTCTTGGAGGTTCTTGATCAAGACCCATTTTTCCTGCGAGTGGACATCACCAACGACAATCTCCCACATACTGGTGAGGAGCTCGATAAATTTCTGGCAGAATATGACATTTTCAGATGGAGACATGAGGCGTTTCCTAAGCGCCAGCTGATGTGCTTCGATGAAAGTGTCAGTTTAATCGATTTCTGCCATGATCGCAATTGGACTCACCGTCTCATAGTGCTGTCAGAAAGGCGCCTAAATTATTTACCCCGCCATAAATCGAGATTTTTTCTAGGAAATGTTGTTTTGGTGAGAAAATAATCCTGACAAAAATTGGGAGCTAAAGACCCATTATTGGGGTCTGTAGCTTCATACAGTAAAATACACCCATTTATTTCAACTTTTCGACGTCATATCTCCATAACCAGCCATCCGTTTTGAACCAAACAAAGTGCATTATATTCGTAAAGATCTCGACAAAATGTCCTCAAAAAAGAAATTTTTTTTTCGAAGAAAATTTTGTCGAGAAAATATGGGTTTTTTTGGAATTTGTCCAGAAACCCATAATTTTTTTTCGAAATTTTTCCAAAATGTTCGAATCATCAAAAAAAGGATTTGGTAAAAATTTCATCAAAATTGGTTCACGGGTTGTTGAGATATTGCCAAAATGAATTGTGAAAAGTGGGGCTTTTCAAGTACAAGGCTGTTTTCTCAGCGAGTTCTTGGCCATTTTTTTCGAAATTTGATTTTTTTCTTAGTTGGACCATATCTCAAAGTTTTTGTGAAAATCGCGATTTATGGCGGGTTAATGAATTTTGGCGCCTTTCTGACGGCACTATCAGGGTATTGATCATCTTCAACAGCTGGAAATCTGAGATGAAATCTCCACGCATTTTGCACCAAAGGATCGGAGAGCACCTTCGATCCAAGAGGAAATCCTCGACGAGCTTCCTCTGCGAGAGACCCATCTCTTAATCTCCCAAGGACAGTTTCAGGGTTGAAAGGATAAATCCCCGCCTCCCTGAAACTTGCGACTATCTGTTCTAAATATCTTTCACAAATTAATGAACATGAGATAAGGTAAAAATGCTGTGGGAATGAGGTGGATCCAAATCAGAATGCCACCCAATCACGAATATGAAAATCGAGATGAAAAACTGTAATGCGAAAGAGAAAAAGGCGAAGGACAGTGAAAAATCTGATGAAAATCGAGTGCCGATCATCCTACATATATCAGTGTCCGAGCGAGTGAACTCTAATTTGTTGAAAATTGACCGTAAAAACGTGAATAATGTTTGAAGAGATGATTCTGAGACGATACTTCTCGAAAATCGCTTTTGTGAGAGAATCAAAATAGTCGACAATTGCTGGATCAACTAGAAACCCTCATCCATTCTTGAAAATCTGGGTCAGCATTATTGACATCATTCAAAAGTACGAAGATCAACATTAAAACTCAATCTCCTCTTCTGGATGAGAAATGAACCGGCTTTTTTGATTCTCTCACAAAAGCGATTTTCGAGAAGTATCGTCTCAGAATCATCTCTTCAAACATTATTCACGTTTTTACGGTCAATTTTCAACAAATTAGAGTTCACTCGCTCGGACACTGATATATGTAGGATGATCGGCACTCGATTTTCATCAGATTTTTCACTGTCCTTCGCCTTTTTCTCTTTCGCATTACATTTTTTCGAGATCATTGATCGAGCCGTGGTATGAGTGGTCAAAATCATTTTTTGTTTGTGACCGTCGAACGTATGAATGATGTCATCGTCCTTTCATGAAACCGAACTTTTTATTAATCCGTAACATGGGGCTTGAAAAATATCTATTGGTCAAACTAAGAAAAATAAAACTTGGTTCCGCGCCGAAGTGCCTGTGTCGGGAGAAAACCTCAAAATACCCCCTTTTGCACGATATAAAAACGTTTCGGCAATATCTCAACAACCAGTGAATCGATTTCGATGAAAATTTTCATAAAAACGTTTTTTTGATGAAATGAACAGTTTGAAAAAGACTTGGAGAAAAAATTCTGGATATTTGGACAAATGGAAAAAAACCCATATTTTTCTCAACAAAAAATTCTTAGGAAAAAAATCGGTTAATTTTTTGAGCAGCTTTTGTCGAGATGTTTACGATCACAATGCATTTTATTTGATTCAAAACGGATGGCTGGTTGTGGAGAAAACAGGGAAATAAGGTTAGAAAAATGTGTGCCATTCTGGCTTTCAGAGTATTTTGAGGTTTTTTCCC
Organism: Blattamonas nauphoetae; assembly: GCA_033064195.1. Lineage (NCBI taxonomy): Eukaryota > Preaxostyla > Oxymonadida > Blattamonas > Blattamonas nauphoetae. Next base: position 716,318 of record JARBJD010000007.1, on the reverse strand, counting down.
GACATAGGCGTTTCGGCGCGGAACCAAATTTGATTTTTCTTAGTTTGACCAATCTATATTGTTCAATCCCCATGTTACGGATTTTTGAAAATGTACGGATTAAAACCACTACTTTCAAAAATTCTGACGCATCTTGTGGCATATGGGTGGCCAGGATATTCAGTGATTTCCTCTTGGTCAGGCCAGGCCACACAGGGATAAGGTAATGATGACACCAGAGCGTGAGTAGAGTCGGATCTGAGATTCTCCCATTCCTCGATCGTGATTCTGATCAGATCATCTTTTGGGGGAGGGCACCGTTCCGCCACGTTCCTCTCCAGCCCTGAGAACAGATTCTCGATTGGGGAGAAATCGGGAGAGTTTGGGTGATTGTCTTGCTGGAACTGAAAATCGCTTCCACACAATCGAGGATGACATCATCTCCGCCATGCCGCCACTCATTTACTGATCGTGACGCTCTGGAGCCTTCTTTTCTTGCGTTCTTTGTGCGGAAAAATAGGATTTTTCTTCATTTTTGGACATGTCCATGTTTGCTTGTGTTCTCAAATTCTTGTTATATCATTTTTCTTCTCTATGGTCTTCACTGGTTCTCCATTGCTGAGAATCCCCTTTTTTGGGGTTTGAGGAATTTGAATGGTTACATGCGACGTGATTGAGACAAATGAGATGATCGTGATGAGGGAACGAATCGTTGACCGAGGGGACGAGCGCTGAACCTCTATCACTAATGATGACCATCGGTGCAGAGAGAATGGGGATTGTCCTTTTCGTGGAATTGAAATATGCATTCCAATTCTGTGATGTCTCTCCGTTGGTGATTCCCAGACAAAACATGCATTGATATGAAGGATTCTTCTCTCATCAGATTCGGGGAAAATCTCGATTTCTGGTGGGTTAACGAATTTCGGCGCCTTTCCGATAAAGGATTTCGCTAATGAAATGGAATATACGTTTGTCCAGTTGTCCTCTTTGATCTTTGTAGAACACAACGAAAGCAAGGTCGGTGAGCTGTTGCTTCTCAAAAAAGTCTTTTTGAGATTCCACTCGTGAAATTGGAATCCTCCAATTCTCCTTAAAATCTGTCACAATCATAAATTGATGAGGACTGAGATTCTGTCTTAATGAGTTAATGCTTCTTCTTTGATACTCAGCTTCAAATCGATGTTCGTCAAGGGCTTGTATTTCCTTCTCCAATTTCTCAATCTTAACTCGTTCAGAATCTTGTAGAGTCGCAAGCTCAGGAACCGCTTCTTTTCTCCTGATACAATCTGGACAGACATCCGTCCTCCGTCTGGATTCTCGCAAGTCAGTCGTTAAACTGCAAAATGTACTATATCCCATTTTAATTCCTGTTTCTATTTCCAGTTGTTGCCAGATTTCCAGTTTAGTTTGACTTATCGACCTCACACGCATCCATCTGGAAGGATCTCCAGAGACAATACGTTGTTCTTTTGAACCCTCTTCAGAGTGATTGACTATGAAATCCCGAAAAAGGGCCTGCTGACTATCACTTCGCGACGTTCGTGATGGCGGTGGGTGGGTGAGCTTCTCTCGAACATGTCGTCCTTTTTTGAAGTGCTTTCTTGCTGAATAAAACCGACTTTTGGAGTTCGTGAACCCACGAGAAACAAGAAAGTCCAATGAAAAATGGTGTGCGAGGACTGATCCAACATCAAGCGGTACAATTCTGCTCTTTTGACAAATTGACAGTCAGTCTGTCGCAAGATTTTTCATCTTTTCTGAAATTTTTATTGACAAAAACTTTGAAAACAAAAAAGAAAGGATACCATCATGCTCCTTCTCAATCGATTGCAACACGGAAGGACACTTCTTAATATTGCACACGAGATGCTTGACGAGATCATCTGGATTAGATGGCCAGTGAATGGGGATTGTTTCACCGAGTCCAAAGAAAGACTCCAGCACCGACCAGATCCCACGTTCAAAAAGGCTGGATCTGGAGGCAAGTTGGTGAGGAGTGGAGCGATGGAAAGACTCAACCAACAATCAAGGTGGCGACGACCCAGCAGTTTTGGTGCAGCATGTCCGCTGCGGGACAGGGATCCCTTCACCTCACCAACTTGCCTCCAGATCCAGCCTTTTTGAACGTGGGATCTGGTCGGTGCTGGAGTCTTTCTTTGGACTCGGTGAAACAATCCCCATTCACTGGCCATCTAATCCAGATGATCTCGTCAAGCATCTCGTGTGCAATATTAAGAAGTGTCCTTCCGTGTTGCAATCGATTGAGAAGGAGCATGATGGTATCCTTTCTTTTTTGTTTTCAAAGTTTTTGTCAATAAAAATTTCAGAAAAGATGAAAAATCTTGCGACAGACTGACTGTCAATTTGTCAAAAGAGCAGAATTGTACCGCTTGATGTTGGATCAGTCCTCGCACACCATTTTTCATTGGACTTTCTTGTTTCTCGTGGGTTCACGAACTCCAAAAGTCGGTTTTATTCAGCAAGAAAGCACTTCAAAAAAGGACGACATGTTCGAGAGAAGCTCACCCACCCACCGCCATCACGAACGTCGCGAAGTGATAGTCAGCAGGCCCTTTTTCGGGATTTCATAGTCAATCACTCTGAAGAGGGTTCAAAAGAACAACGTATTGTCTCTGGAGATCCTTCCAGATGGATGCGTGTGAGGTCGATAAGTCAAACTAAACTGGAAATCTGGCAACAACTGGAAATAGAAACAGGAATTAAAATGGGATATAGTACATTTTGCAGTTTAACGACTGACTTGCGAGAATCCAGACGGAGGACGGATGTCTGTCCAGATTGTATCAGGAGAAAAGAAGCGGTTCCTGAGCTTGCGACTCTACAAGATTCTGAACGAGTTAAGATTGAGAAATTGGAGAAGGAAATACAAGCCCTTGACGAACATCGATTTGAAGCTGAGTATCAAAGAAGAAGCATTAACTCATTAAGACAGAATCTCAGTCCTCATCAATTTATGATTGTGACAGATTTTAAGGAGAATTGGAGGATTCCAATTTCACGAGTGGAATCTCAAAAAGACTTTTTTGAGAAGCAACAGCTCACCGACCTTGCTTTCGTTGTGTTCTACAAAGATCAAAGAGGACAACTGGACAAACGTATATTCCATTTCATTAGCGAAATCCTTTATCGGAAAGGCGCCGAAATTCGTTAACCCACCAGAAATCGAGATTTTCCCCGAATCTGATGAGAGAAGAATCCTTCATATCAATGCATGTTTTGTCTGGGAATCACCAACGGAGAGACATCACAGAATTGGAATGCATATTTCAATTCCACGAAAAGGACAATCCCCATTCTCTCTGCACCGATGGTCATCATTAGTGATAGAGGTTCAGCGCTCGTCCCCTCGGTCAACGATTCGTTCCCTCATCACGATCATCTCATTTGTCTCAATCACGTCGCATGTAACCATTCAAATTCCTCAAACCCCAAAAAAGGGGATTCTCAGCAATGGAGAACCAGTGAAGACCATAGAGAAGAAAAATGATATAACAAGAATTTGAGAACACAAGCAAACATGGACATGTCCAAAAATGAAGAAAAATCCTATTTTTCCGCACAAAGAACGCAAGAAAAGAAGGCTCCAGAGCGTCACGATCAGTAAATGAGTGGCGGCATGGCGGAGATGATGTCATCCTCAGTGTTAACCGGAGTAAATGGCTACCATGAGCTTCAAACACCGCACCTAGACCTGATGTTCCTACGCCCCAAACAAAATGGGGGTTAAACCCTGATCATTATTCTTGGGCCACTGTCCAGAACAAGGATCTCAAGAAAGCTCGTTCAAGAGGCTCAAGAAAACTTGATAAGAGGCTCAAGAAAGCCCGAGAAAGAGCTCAAGATAGCTCGAACCAGTCACTTCACCCAACAAATTCGCTGAAATTGGATTGGATGAGATGGAAAGGAATGGATGAAGATATCTGGGAATAGAAACTTATTGAAATGGAAGAAGAATGATTGAAAAAGTTGGAAGACTATCTGAAACAACTACAAAATACAGAACGTGGATCTAAACTACCAAAAAAGGCAAAATACATTCAAATTCACACACAATACTCTCACAATTCTGTCAAAACAGAAAAATACCTTGAAATTCCTCTCACAAAGTTTCATACTCTCATATTGACTGCAAAATTCGAAAACTTTTTTTTGAATTTCAGTCACTTTTTGTTCAATTCTGCGACTTTCATTTTCATTTTCGGTCTTCGCTCTCCGATATCTTTTGTTTTTCTCAATCTTTTTTTCAAAGTTTTTTCAAAAAGTCAGCGTGAAACCCCCCTTGGGTCCAAAAACCAACAACCGACAACCCTGACGTGAGAGGGTATGGTGTGTGGATATCCGATTTTGAGAATATTGTCGAATTTTGTAGTCAATATGAGAGTATGAAACTTTGTGAGAGGAATTTTTTCGTGCACCATGCTGTATGTGGTTTGTACGGATGGACAGGCTCTCACTTTGCACCTCATCTTCCCTTTAGATGTTGAAATGGATCTCGCCAACCAGCAAAGTCCTTAAGGACAAAGTCAAAGAAGAGAAACGGTGGGAAACCGTGAACTGTAATAGGTAAATGTAGATGATGGGATCATCGAACTGCGATATGATCGATTCGAGGGAGAGTACAGTTGGTTCCGTATTTTGTGATGGAACTTTGTTCATTGAAACAATCAAAGCTTCAATTGTATCTTGAGCTGATTGGGTCGTCTCAACACGGATCTGCTCCAAATCATTTGTTTCATCCATGCTTTGGAAATCCAGAAAAAACTCTGACATTGTCATCGTGACGTACACAACAATAACCAAGAGAGAATCAATGGAGTACTGTCCGTCGTAATTTGAGTCGTTCAAACCTTTATCAATGAGGATTCAAATTTGTTGTAGTGGTTTTGCATGAATCCGGTACAGAGATGTAGGACTAACGCTTTGTAGTGCAAAAAGAACTCTGCAAAGTAGGTAACGAACGTATTTGCAGAGTTGCGGTAGACTACGTCTTGATGTTCCACATCCCAAGTAATCTGAAAACATTTGGAGCGCGGTTGATGGCTTAACTTGTAGATACGGCTGAGGATCGCCAAAGAAAACCTGCTAAGCATCTTCCGTCCTGTCTCTCTTCCATCCTACACCGACACCCCACTTGCTTGCGTATGTGGTCATCGTAATCGAGTTCTTGTTGAATCGTATCTGTGAGGACTCTACAGAGATATATTCACGACACGGTTTTTCTCCAAAAACCGGAACATGGGGCTTGAGAAATGGGTCAGAATTTTTGACATCATTCAAAAGTCCGAAGACCAACTTTCAAAAAAAGTAATTCACCGCTCTTGTCGCAGCTTGATCAAAGATCTCGAAAAGATTATTCTATCATGTCACCCACCAATTCTAGAAAAAGGTTGATTCATTTCTCAACCATGAGAGGAGAATAGTGTTGAATGTTGGTCTTCGGACTTTTGAATGATATCAAAAATTCTGACCCAACTGTATATTGGTCACACTAAGAAAAATTACAATTGGTTTAGTGCCAAAATGCCTATGACAGAGAAAACCTCAAAATACTGTGAAATCCAGTAATCCAAACATTTTTCTCAACTTTTTGGGCTCGTTTCTCAACAACCAGACATCCGTTTTGCTAATTATTCTTTGTCGAGATATTGCCGAAACGATTTTTTTCGATTAAACAGGGGGTTTTGAGGATTTCTCTTATTCGCATAGGTCTAGAACTCTTAGCATTATTTTGTCTTAGAGGAACCAATATGTTTCTTTCAACCCCTGATACCAGGATAGGTGAATTTTTTGGATTAATCACACGTCCATGAGGTGTGAAAGATGAATTGGAGAGAGATCTGAAAATCCAAAAAAGGAAGGCGACGGTCAATGAAGACCACGCTCACCACTTGTTCTTCTTCAAGAAAGAAGGACGAAAGTCTTCATCCATCTTTGTCTCCATCTCTTCAATTGTCCTTTGTAATTCTTGAGAAGATTCTATCTCCTCTCAATCATCCAACGGCTGCAGTACAGAAAGAAACTCTCACCATTTTCCAACTCGAACAGAGAATCAACAACACCACAACAGCTCACTGCGTTTCATTCTCCATCTTTGCTCCTCAACGCAATAATCAACCAAAATCTCTCGGATGCTCCAAGTCAGGACCTTGAAATAGTGATTTTTCTCATCTTCCCAAATACCAGGACTTTTTTCTTCTTTTTTTCCAAAGAAGTATCTTCATCAAACAATAGATTTGTCTAAAATCTCATCAAAATTGATTCACAAGTTGTGAATATATGACAAGAAAACAAGAAAAATGCGGTCTAAAAGAGGTTTTTTGAGGTTTTCAAGGGATCGTGTGGGAGTATACTGCTATATGTTCTGATAATCTTTGTTTGACCAATCGGGATTTTTCAAGAAAAAACACCGATTGGTGACGCCACTAGTAGTACAGAAGAAGAATATCGATAGGTACCTAGATCGCAATTAGTCCGGAATAGAGGCATTCAGTTTGAACAGTGATTCTCAATTCCGATTGAACCAACGATTATTTTTCAAGAACAATCAGCGATGATCCCAATATGACAGATAATACTTTTTCAAGCATTTCGGTGGATACGTTTTTCAGGTCTAAATGCAATTATTTTGTCAAAAAAGAGACCTCATTTTGCAGGCTTAAATCTAAAGGGTTTTTTCATCATTGGAGAAAACATTCGTTTATCTTTAACTCAATTCAAAAATAAAAGTTCCATTCCAAAGGTGAAGTGTTCGCCCTCCTAACCCTAAGTATTTTATCCAGCTCGTTTCTGACGATTCTGAGCATTGTACCAATTTTCAATCACTTCTGGGCATATTTTATTCTTAGGTTTATTCATTTCTACAAGTTGGTTTGATCTACCCTTTTTCACTTCATTCAGTTCAAACAAGTTTTTGATCAATCCTCCTCTTTCAAAAACTATCAATAATATGCACGATCAGCAACCGCATAAGGATACGCCCACTTTCTGATCTCATCTCACTCATCCCACCATCAGAACTCCCCATTCCTCTCATCAAAGTCCAGATGTGGAGAGAGGGGAAGGAAGTATCTCTCACAGATGGTGAAGTGGAAGAATTGACCAAGTCTGTGAAGAAGAAAGACAGACCGAAACCGAAAAGAAGCTTGACAAGAACAAGTTCAAAAAGAAAAAAGAGCACAGAGGACACAGAGAGCGAGGAAGTGAGTTGGAGTGAGAAGGACAGCGAAACAGAAGACACAATTGTGAAGACAAAACAAAAATACAAAGATTTATGCAGTGAGAACACGTCATCTTCCGAAGTTGAAGTTGAATATGAGCCACTGCGAACGATTAGGATGACGACCCGCTCCCACGCCCTCCCAGAAGTCCTCCTCCTCCATCAACGGGTCCTTGAGGACGACTCGTCGATGGAGGAGGACCTGGACATCCCTCCTCCACAACCTCACTCTCTCCCAGCAGCTCCTCCATGCCCGGCATCTTCCCTCTCAGTCACTCCTTCACTCCTCCCAACCGCTCCACCAGCCATCAGGTCTGACACACCAAGCATCCTGTCCAACTCGATGCACATCCTTCAAACAGTGTTTGGAGACATGACACCCGCCTCAGTAGACCCGTCATTCACCAACAGGAACACTCAATCCATGTCCAGTTCCTTCCCACCAGACTCGTCTCCAAACGAATACTTTTCCATGCGGTTCCGACAAACGAATAGGACATTCATCAGTCCACAAAACGGATTTCCACTGTTCATGTCCCCAATTCAAATGTTCACTGGCAAATCTCAACCGCTTCACTCGATTGATCTCCCTCAGAAGGGACTTCCTAGCGGCAATGCGTTGCTTCATGCCCGCTTCTCTGGCTCGCTCTGAAACCGTCCATTCCGAAATGTCTATTTTGAGTGTGTTCTTGATTTCTGATTGAACATCTCTTCTAGTAGCAAAACGCTTTGAGTCGATAATCTTGACGATCTCCAGATCCTGGAGTTCAGATGTCTTCCTCCTCCTTCCACGTTGGGTTTTCGATGTCTGTTTCTTCCTCAAAGGGTCGTCACAATAGCGCAGAAATTCTTTAAACCGCCATAAATCGAGATTTTCTCGAAAACAGATTGATATCGTCCAACTAAGAAAAAAGAAAATTGTGAAAAAATATCCGGCTAGTCATTGAGAAAACCGCCTTGTACTTGAAAAATGTCATTTAACTCAATTCATTTTGGCAATATCTCAATAACCAGTGAATCAATTGTCATGAAATTTTTACCAGATACTTTTTTGATGATCCGAACATTTTAGAAAAATATTGAAACAAAACTCTGGGTATCTGGAAAAAAGTCGAAAAACTCATTTTTTCTCGACAACACTCACAGAGGCTAAATTTTTCCTCTTTTTTCGAAAATATTGTTTTTTGAGGTTTTTTACGAATAGAATGCACTTTATATTATTGAAAACGGATGATTGGCTGGGGAGATGTGACGACGAAAAGTTCACAGTTTTTGTGTGCATTTTGCTGTATGAGGCTACAGGGCCCAATAATGGGTCTTTAGCTCCAAAATTTTTGCAGAATTATTTACTCCCCGAAACAACATTTCTCAGAAAAAATCTCGAATTCTGTCGGGGGTTCTGCCAAGCTTCCACAAAACCTCGAAATCATGCCTTTTCCTCTCTCCGATCCTCCGTCGTTGTTTCGGCTTCTAGATGAAAAACATGACATGCAAGACAGTCTACACACATTTAAGCGTGGAACCATCGAGGTTGGATGTCAGCGAATCTTGATCTCGCAGCTCGCATTTCTCATTTCACTCTTCTTACAGTACGTGAGCGAATATTTTTGAAATGACACACTGGTGGTCTTTTATTATTTTTCACATTTCAGCTTTTTACTAATTGTTTTGACACCTTTTTTTGAACAAGGACGGATCATCGAAGGTTTTTGCAGGATCGAACCAGAGAAAACTTTTTTCGTCTTTCATCTCGATTGATTTATTTTTATTGATTCTCTCTCACAGAATCGGTTTTGTTAGATGGATTTCATCATTGAGAAGCTTTTTGAGAGGTTTTGAAACAAAATAGGGTAATAAAATGGCTATGTCAAAAATAAGTGAAATCTGTGGTGATCAAAACAAAAACGAAAGATTTCACCCCTCACAAGTTTAGTGAACATCTAAACGGCAATTAGACGAAAAAAAGTTTTTTGTCACCAACTATAGTGTGGTGTGTCTTTTCAAAATTATTCACTCACGTCTATCCATTTCAACATTGATTTCACCTTTCCCTGTTTTCTCCCCCTCTCATTCTGTGAAACTCGAATTGAGCAAATGAATTGAGTCATTTTGATTGAGATCTGATCTCTCCTCTAATTGGCCATTTTGGAGCTCTCGAACCAACAAGGCAGTTGTGGCTGTGGGCGTCAAAAGATACACTTCCAACCTTTCCAAAGAAGAAGATGAACCCTGTCTGAACTGTAGGAAAGAAATCAGTGAATGAGGTGGTGAGCAAACCGAATGGTGACGATGATCTCTATTTGATGTTTGTTTTCGAAAAGATGTCATCCAAACACAATTGTGGGATGAAGATGACTTATCACTCACCCAGTAGAAAAAAAGAGATTGGAGATTGTTGATTAACCTGTGAATTCTTCGAAAAAGCAGTCGAAAACTCTCTAATAATAGAGTTACAGGAGAAATATTGGCCAACCAAGTCCATATCAAGTTCGAATTGATCGGCCCATGGTCAATGATCACAAGCTCCTCCCAGGCTAAAGACATTGTCTCCCCTGCTACCCTTGCCTCCCAGATTGCATATGACCTTTTGCGTCATTTTGAAAGACATGTCCGGTCTAGGGTCGAAAAATTCAGCCGGTTAGACCACCACCATAATATCCGGTCCTTTTTCAACGAAAAAACAGATCCAATTTTGCATGATTATCTGACATTCTTTTCCATTCTCTCTCGTCATTGCGTTCAAATCATGATCACATCACTTTTTACATGGAGGGACATGAGGTTCAGTCTTTTCTTGATCTTGACCTTTCTAGGCTGACTACAGTGTTACCCGGATCTAATTATCTCCGCGAAACTGCTATACAACTCTCTCTCGACTATTGCTTTTACATGGCACTTGAAGCCATTCTCCGAACTTGTGATTCGACATCTCTCTCAAGAGTTGATCTCATGCAGCTTGATAGATTTTTTCTCAACACTTGCGAAGCCTTTGCCAAGTTTAACTATTCCAAAAAGGGTCATGTTGAGTATTACATCAGTCATCTCGCTCTTCATGAACAATTCGCACGAGTTCTTGGATCCTACAACCGCCATTCACCATTGATAGTTGGAGATCTTTTACGCCGACAAATCGATGATATCAGAAGATCTAATTACATGCATACCTCGCTTTATCTGCTAAATCTCACATTCATCCATTTTTCTCTGGAAACTCAAGAAGACATCATGCACAGCGTCCGTCATCTTTCCTTACTTCATGACTCCATGAAAAGAGCAAGAGATCGTGTCACAAAACACACTCTTGCCAACGTTATGTTGCATATCCTTCTTCCAACTGTGTATGCGCCTCGAAATCCTGATCTCGACTATCATCACTGGGATAATGGACTTATTGATGTGTACCAATATGCATTGCATTGGGGACGAAAACACAAACATTTGACTGCAGTCATTCCTCTATGTGGTGTCATTCTATCTGCGTCAAAACATGATTTAGTACTAGTTCATTTTTTGTCCTACTTTGCCCTTTTAGCTGAATGTATGAAGTTTGAATACCTCACAATAATCATACTTGACTCTCTTATCCACACCATTCACGCATTTCTGGTGCGATCACTTGAACAAGGGAATTCAGCATTTGTCGAGCAAACAATCTCTCTCCTTGCTTCCTTAGTCTTTCATCGTCCAATCAATGATGATCACTTTACCATTTTCTATGTTCAGTTCATTCTCTCTATTGCCTGTACCCACTTACAACCAGCAACACTCATTATTCTTGATCTTCTAACCAGAAATTCACCATTCTCTGAGCACGTGCTGATCGGTCTCTCTGCTCTTCAGGCTCTGACTACCACATACCAAAAGACGGATCTTTTCTCATTCGAACAAAAATTTCCGACAGGGGCTCCATGTGTCATCCCAGTCTTTCCATCACCAGTTCTCCCCCTCCCATCAATCATTCATTCACTAGAACATCATCGTTCGTGTGCTGTGACGTTTGAATATGCATCTATCAACAAAAATTTGATCCAAACAAGTCATCATTATTTCAGGCGACAACTCTCTTATACAACAGATGATATCCTCACATTCCTCCATTTCCGTCCTCTCCCAGTTGATCAAGAAACGGATATTGTGTTTGTCAATGAATTTAAAAGCTCAAATGCATCGCCAGAAACTTTAACTCTCAGCGATTATTTCTCTTCACCGCTAAACCTGGCTAATCACCCTGGTCACGCTCACCAGCAGTTCCGTTATTCGATTCCTGCCTCAGTTTATGACTCACTCGTCTATCTTCCCCCGATCACGTCAGCCCTAATCACACTTCATCACAGTCGCGTCCACAAGGGAGCTTTCATGACAGAACTTAGCCCTCCGAAGTCGACTCGGTTTTTAAATGTTCTCCAACCGTCGATGCCTTTCAACATCCAGAAGTTCACCGGAATGCTGATCACAGCTCCCTTTACACGAACAGGGTCAGGATTGACGGACACAACACAGATCGACACGAGCAAAAAAGGAATTGGGGAGATGATGAAGTCTCATTTCACACTTCCATTGAAACGGACTCAGAGCGAGAAACTGTCAAACTCAAACGGATACATTTGGTTGACTACATCCCACGTCAACGATGCTATTGACTCGGCTATTTCGTCTCCACACATTTCCCAACAATCATCTCTCTCCCGTCATCAACTCATTCAAGGCTCAGAATCAGGTATCAGCTCTATCACTCTTCTTCCTCACAACACTTCGTATACTCCTGGATGGCTTCTTCGAGCTTTCGATCAGCATCCACTGAATTGGGATCAAACTGAGTTTCGGGCAGCATCTCTCCCAATGCGAATCCACCCTTTGGCTGTCATCCAGAGCTTCTACTCGAACCATCGCCAGCCTCTCCCATTTTTGTCAGCATTCTATCTCGGGACAGGAAAGGCACCAGTTCTCCCTCCCACTGCATTCGACAAGCATACAGACAAGACCACTATCAGCACACTCAACAAAACAACACCACAAGTTTTTCGAGAAATGGCAGAGCGATGCGAGGAGTTAATCAATGACCAAGGATCGGATAGGCATGGGCGAGAGGCATATTCTTTCTATTCGTCGTCGATTCCGTCGCAGAGTCCATCCACTCAACTTAACCTTGATGCAACTCCCTCCGTTGAGCTCGCAAAGTCACGCTCATTCCTTCTGACGTACCCTCGAAATAACTCGGCCACAATCTCGGTCACTAATAATCATGTTATTCTGGCGTCTTTTCTCCTGACAAATGAGACACAGCTCTCGGACCATCTCACAACTCTCCGAAAAGAAATCCAGAATCTGTTGTTGAATAGAACACATACCAATCCAATCAGAGCATCGTCAGTCGGAAGAGACAAACAAAACGGAATTCCCTCTCTTGGACTTCTTATCCAATTGTTGTCTCTCTTCAAAATGAACAGAGCTCAATCGACAGTATTCGTCGACACTCTTCTCACATCATTTATCCACATCAACCCTTCGATTCAGAGTGCCGCTGGGAGAACAATCACCAAACTGTTCCGACGATCTCCTCCGACTCGCCCAATCATCATGGTGAAACTTGGACAACATCTTATCGGCATCACCGACTCTTTTCCTCAGCTTCTCGTCCTGTACCTCCAGAAAATGATAAGTCTTGTGGAAGAATGGATTGAAATCGCTTTGAAAGGTGAATTGCCACATAACCAGTTTCTGGAAAGTATTTCTTTGATTAATTCCCGAAAAAGGCCGAACCAAACCCCTTCAGTTCAATCACATCTCAACATTATTGATGAATCCGAGGACCAGAATCTCCTCTATACTGATGCTTTCTCAACGCACGCCGAACTTCTGTCGCATCTTCCGCTTCATGACATTGAATCAATCGGACTCTCCATGTTCTGCTCGACTGAAACACAAATCAGACAACTCTCTCTGCATCTCCTCGAATCTGTCTCGTCTCTGTATCGAGTCCTTTGCACACTCTCTCATATTCCACCCCATCCGACAGTTTGGGGAGTGATCGATAGTCAGCAACAGATAATCGTAAACCAAGCCGTCACGTATGCTGATCCATGGTCGCACACACCAAGTACATCGAGTGTGTCTTTCCATGACTTGGTAGTAAGTGGAAGTTTACCTCCAACTAAATCAACTGCGTTTGAACAACTCCTCGTCAGAGGGTCAGTTTCGACGTGCGAGAAAGGAGGAATGGGGAGGGGTGTTAACGCAGGCCCCGATTGCGTCATGGCTGTGATGATGGCCTCTCCTCGGAAGGATGAAATTCTTTCGGAGATCATCGGACATGTCGCCTCTCTCGTTGACACTGACTGTTCAAGATCTGCGACACAAGCTTGGCTTTTGATCAATGATCGACTCAGTTTGGGATTCACAACAGGATCGAAATCGTTTACTCAGCTTAAGCCTGAAGCACTCTGGAAGTTGACCTGTTGGCGCCATTATTCTGCATTTCTCTTGGCATGCAATCCGTTTGATCATAAACACGAACCACGCCAGCCCCCTTCCGATTCAAAACACAGCCACGAGACTATAATAACATCGTTGAACCGTTTGTTCCAAGCATCAAATGATTTTCAACATCGAGCCGCTGTCACGTCTCTCCACAATCTTCATCGCTCACTCATTCCGTTGTTCTTGGACCAATTTGATTCTTACTTGTCGGAGCCTCTCAACCCAAAGTTGGCTGAAGATTATGCCTTTCATGTTCGAAACATCTGCACAACCACTTCATTGGTCATCTCGTTGTTGAAGCAACACCCACAGATTCTCATCGAACGGGACCATCGAACAACGGTTGAAAAGTTTACTGGGTTTTTCTCTCGAGTGGAATTGTTGATTATTGGATGGATTCAATGCCAGAACACTCCACTTCCTTGTCTACAATTTATTCAACGTTGGACTGCTTATTTTGTAATGGCAACCAACCTCCTCATTTTCACACAGATGACCTTCCAACACGCGTTATCTTCGGGTTCTCTCCTTGATGTCTCAAACATCGGGAGTAATGCTCGCTCTCCCACTCTCACAGAAAACGTCAATGAGAAACCGACATCCCTGGAATACGGAATGTTTGATTCAATGTCACTCAATTCAACTTGTTGCACACCACCGCTCTCCTGTTTTATCCCAAATTCTCCATCTCCAGCCATCCTCGCCTCACCCTTCACTCCACGTTCTCAGAACCGTGGATTGTCCGGAATCAGCCTTGTCCAGTCAGCTGCCCCACCAGCCCCACCGCTTCCTCCAACCGAGGAACACTCACCAACCTCTCAGATGAGCAAAGTCCTCTCTATTCTCAATCCAGGGCAATCGAAAGAGAACCCCCCACTTCTCACCTCATCTGTGGTTGGTCCGATACATTATCTCACATCACCACTCCCGCAACCCCCGGAGTCGATGGAAAGAATGGCGTTGGAATTATTTCAAACCACACTTGATTCTGTTGTAGTTGGGACACAAGAAATGGATTCGGACGGAACCGTAATCCCAATTCACAATAATATCATTTTCCCCTTCCTCAGGTCACAAGGTCTCTCGAAGCTTCTCAGTGGTGCCCAAAGGGTCGGAAAGAAAGCGACACTTGTCACTGCTCATATGCCCACTCTGCCTGATTCTTTGAAACAAGCCCTCATCTTCCCCAGCGGAAGCGGCACGGAATATTCCATCCAATCACCGCTATACAACAACCAAATCTCATCGTCGTTCCCTTCTGCGCTCGTCGTGAGTCAGCTCGTCAACTTGACACGAAGAGATGTGAAAGGATCAAGAGTGGGACATACTCATAATGGGTTCATTGAACAACCACTCAGCAATATTTCTGACATTGCGGATGGATTGCCATTCTTACCATCGTCAGACAATGGTGATACTTCTCTTGATCCGTCGGTTGAGGTCGGAGTGAATATGTATGGATTACCAAACGTTCTTACAACAAACCCAGAGCTTCTATATCCACACCAATCACAGAGCGACTTGGCCAAACAGCGCGACTTTCTCTCTTCACTCACTCGAGCCGACAATCCAGCATCCAGAATGTATGCAAACGCTGTCCTTTCAATTCCTTCGCAACTTACTCTCACCTGCTACATCCTCAACGGAATCACAACCCATTTTGACCTCGCAACCGATCTTGACGTCGCAACCCTCGCCTTCAAGGACGGTCCGGAAGCCGTCGCTCAGACCATTGTCTCTTCGAGTATTCTCCCACCAATTGATGCATCTGGTGATCAACCATTCAGTCCTGCTCATCGATTCCGTCTCTTCTGCATGTTTATGCTCTTCCCGAATGCTTTTGGAACGTTTCCAGAACTGAAAGACAGTATCCAAGCAATTGTGATGCAGTCAGAAGAAAGAACTGTGTATAACGCTCTCTTTGCGCATCTTCTCCTCAATTTCAATGAACTCTGCGTCTCTGTTTCTGCACAGCTGTTAGACGGGCCTTTATTCCACGACAAAGCTTTCATCAGCACCAAAGCTGAATTCTCTTCTCTTCAGCATCATCGAAACGAACGAGTCGACGAAGCCGATCTTTTCAAACCACGAGATCTCCCTGGATCTCCAATTGAGCCATTGGTCACAAGAACAGCTCAGAATCGAACTAAACTCAACAATCCCCTGTCCGTTGTGTCCTTATCGACAGAAGACAGCGTTTTTCTGTCTGTTTACAACTCCAGTGATATGAAAGAAGAACAAACGATTGAGTCCGAGTTGAAGTACACCATCTCTCGAACTCTCGCGAACCTGTCAATTGTCTCGAAGAACAAGACAAGCCTACAGTTCTCTCCTCTCAACCACCTGTACCCACTCATCGGCGCCACAATGCCACCTTTTTCAGTCGTTGCATGGTTCTCATCACTTCCAAGCAGGACATTGCCACACTATTATTCACATCAACTACCCCCACATCTGTCCATTTCCTCATCAAAGTCGGTCCCACAGTCTTGGAACCCTTCCACAATCACATCCACAACTGTGTCCAGTCAATCGCTGTCAGAACTGTCTCAGCCAGTTTCTCTCTTCCAACGCTATCAGGGGAACCTCTACACTGCAGCAGGGCTCATCTCCTCTCATCATGGCGAGTTTACTTCAGATTCCGACATTGCATCACTCAAGCCAGGATTCTATCACGGGTCTCTGTTCATCCAGTCAAACGATCAGTTCATGAACCAGAATCTTCACTATACCACTCCTGCACCACCAATTGTTCACGTCACTCCACCATTTCAGTTTCTGTTGCCAATTGTTCATCAAGCGAATTCTTACTCGATGATACCGTTTACGGACAAACTTGCCAAGACACAACCATTCCCGGCATCATTGCCAAGGCTTCTGAATGCCATTGTTGGGGCCAATCAGTTCGATCCGACGCTGGCAGGAGCAATTGACCGGATATCGTTGATGAGTCGTCACAGTCTCTTCCTGTTTCTGGAGGAAAAGGAATCGCTGGCAGACAGAGTTCCCAAACAACGTTCGTACAGATCAAGTTTTCCAGGAGCTCGAATCCCACCAACAGCAGCTGGAGGAGGAATGGCGATCCGATATCAGAGAGTTATGCCAGAGATGCCGATGACTTCACAACATGTTGAAAGAATCAACAATCAAGACGGATCCATCACGAACAACTTCACTCTGAATTCTCAGTTGGCGACATCTCATTCATCTTCGGTCGACTCACTCCAATTCTATCCAGGACTTCGGGCGGGACATTCAACTGAATCACCAGATCGTCCATCAACCCACCCAATCCATTTTACGCACACTCTCCACAACACGATGGTCACACAAATGGATGACCCACTTCTGCCACCGGTCGCTGAAGTCTTCCCATCAATGACCCTTGAAGCCCAACCTCTCGGTGTCTCAGAAGAAGTCGTAACACATCTTCTGTCTCAGGTTCCCAACTCTTTGAGCAAGAACTTAACAGATATGAATGGAGGGATTGTTTTGTGGTGGATCAACAAATGCTTCTCGTCGCCTTTCGAATCAACACGTCGCCAAGGTTCAATTGCCCTGAAAAATGTTCTCTCAGCCAATCCACAACGATCATCAGTGTCTGTGAACCAATGCTTTTCACGTTCTGTCTCGGATGGGATTGATGAAGCACATTTTGAGGTGCTGTATGATCTGTATTGGGAGGACAAATTAGAAGTTCCACCACCAACACTCATCATCCTCTCGTTGTATCTTTTGACACACTCCAACCCAACCACACGATTGGCTGCTGCTCGAATGTCAGCGTCACTTTTTAGGAGATACGTGACTGACATACAGGGCCTCAAGGAAGACATGAACCCACGTGACGTGGCAATTACGGATCTTTGCGAGTCACTTGAACTCTCACTGAATAATCCATCCGATTTATTGCCCGATCTCCAACTCCTCCAAAGGTCAGTGATGGAGACTTATGCTCTACTCCATCCAGAAATGTCTCCACTCTTCGTTCGGACCCTTGTCCAGCAGTTTTCAACGGTTCCAACCGTTCATGGACTCAAGACATTGTTCAATTTGTTGATACCACACACTCGAAACGTGAACTTCGATTCCCCATTCATGTATCCAATGCTCAAGTCTCTCATTGATCTGACATTTGAACACATCAGCACATGCCGAGAAATGTTGGAGGAGGTCTGGACGACATTATGTGAAGATGCAGCAGTTGTTGAAGCACTCGTGTCTCTTTTGTATCTTTGCCTATCCCAGGATAGTTTTGATCTTGGATCAACACCAAACCAAAGCAAAGGACTGTCGTATCGCGAACCATATTTCCTTCCTGTCATCCTCTCGTCAATATCAAATCGCTCAAATTTCCCAAAAGTCCTGGATCAACAAAGCCCATTCCAATCTCCAATTGGGGGGACCTCTCCTGGACAGAACTTTACATTCAAGTTTGACTCAGCGGATGGAGAAAAGAATTGGAGACACTCGATCCATCATCACTACTACGCAAAGTCCACTCAGAGCACACTGTCTATGGCAGCATCGAAATTGGGAACAAGCCAACTCCTGTCTCATCCACGGTCAGTTTCTGAGTTTAATCCATCGTTACCACCACTCATCACAGACAAAGGAAATGAATCGGAAACGATACCAACAACTCAATCTGAACAACCAAAACCACAAAGGGCTCCACACAATTGGTCAACACTCAAACCGCCGCCATCACTCACCCTCTCAGTCAATTCATTCTCGCCGCTCTCACTCCAAGCAGCTGCCTCCACACCGCCATTCTCGTCGTACCTCTTCCGAACTCAAACAGATCTCAATCGTGTTCAGCAACCCAACCCGAGTCCCAATGCAACCACTCCTGGACACTTCACAGATCCAGCTTACAACTCTCTTTTCGCATCCATCAGCTTCATCATCATCGTGTGTTCGAAGTTTCATCCTGAACTTGTATGTCGTGTGTATTACGAGTGGGCACAACATCCATCCCAAGTGGTTTCGAGGTATATGTCGGAGCAGCTCAAGAAAACACAGACAAGGGTGAAGAAGAAGAACAATGTGGACTCACTGTTAGGATTTGTCAATAGTTCTGAGAACTACCTCACTCGCCATATTTTGATGATTGATATGGGAAAGCTCCTGAGGGGCATCGGAATCCCATTCAATCCGTCTTATGTGGAGAACAGCACAACACTCGCTTCGGAGTCATTGGGGTCGACTGGCATTGAATCGGGGAAAGGAAGCGATCATTTTCCGTCACCACTCACACCAGACTCTCCAACACATCCTGGACCCACCATGTCTCGCAGTGGACCCACGAAACTCCGAGTTTCTGCCCTTTCAGTTGACATCCAAAACGAAAAGGATCAACACGAATCAGACATGAAAACGATTGAAGTTATTCTCGCAACATTTGTCCATTCTCTCTCAACAGCTACAATGGCCACTCTCCGAACATCTCCATCTGCGATCATTATTGCCCAAAGCATTCCTCTTCAAGCTATAGTTCTGTTTCATTATATATTTAATGATATCACCAACACCACCACCATTGAGAACTTTTCGGTCTTCAACTATTTCCCTGATACTATCGAACTTCGGCTGAACCTTCTCGGAGTGAAAGGGATCTCGTACATCTCATGGATTCTCCTTCGAGGGTCATCTCCACTTGAGGCAGTCACGAGACTCTTCCAACAAATTTTGGACATGCCAAATGTCCATGAAAGCGCTCGTGTCATGATCCGACGATATTTTGAGCAGACAAATCCAATGCCACCATCAGACATTCCCCTCTTCCTTCGGGTGGAAAAGATGATGAACAAAATGGGAGGACGTCGACCAAAAGTCCTCCATCCTCTCATCAACAGTTCGTCGTTGTGTTATTTGCACGGATCACACATTTATCGAACACCAATCCCATCCAATTCTCACTCAATCCTTCTGAAAGCATCGTCAAACCCAGCAACCTTTTCAATCTATTCTCAGCTGTATGTTTCGTTTTCTCGAGCTTTGGCGCATCGATGTCCTCCATGGTGGCCGAAACTGATGATCTCCCTAAAACAATCACTTGACTCCACAGAAACCGCCAGACATCCAGAGGTGAAGCATTTGCCTTCTCCATCTGCACAACCGACACAGACTAGTTCACATGCGATCGTCATGACGGAACCAGATGGGCCTCCCATGCTCAACAAAGACGGGTTGATGATGCTCGTTGCAGCATCCACACAACTCATCACCTCTGACCAACTTGGAGTCGTCATTGGACTCGTCCAATCAGTCATCTCTCGACTCAACGTGGAGTTTCTCGAAATTGCATCTGAGACGATCACAAATCCTGGTGGGGAGTACCGACCTTCCCATTCACTCACAAACTCCTTCCTGATTGTTGACGCCGTATTGAAGTATGCTGCGAGTCGAACCAGAAACCCGAAGGTTCTCGCGAAGTTGTTCTCAAAGACAAAGTCAAAACTCCGAAGAACGAAAATGTTCGGAGATTACCAGTCCTGGTCTGGACGCCCAACTCGTGGGTGGTCAAAGAGGATCGACACACTGTACAACAAAACGGTTCATGTCGGATCAGACAAACATCGACGATTCCTTCGAAAACACTACGTCCAACAGAAGAACGCATTTATTACCCAAGCGAAACTGAAGATGTCCGACCCGCCTGTTTCGATAAAGAACACGATAAAGTCAATCAGAGCAGCCAAACAGGATAACTTCACACTCAACATTCATTCTGTTTCTTCAGAGTTTGATATCTCAACTTCTCAGGCAACAGGACGCAGACATCTTCAATATGATCGATCGTCCTTTGCATCACTCTCATTGGAGCAGACCCAGTCATCCGACACTTTCGACAGTGTGATCTCTCCAAAACGTCGCTCTCCACAGTTTATCAGGCATCGACAGTCCGCCAGCGCACTATCTCGGCATCGAGGAGTGGTCCCGAATCTCAACCTGATGGATGTTGGACGAAGTTCATCAGTTGCATTTCGTCGAGTGAGTCTTCCACTTGTGGAAATTGCGGTAAATGCCAAGATTCATCGAACAATCAACATCATTCAGGCATTCCGTGCCCTTATCTCGATATTCCTCCACTCCCCGATTCACAAAAGCTACGAGGAGGTATACAAACACATCAAGGCCATGCAGATTGGAGGCTATAGCCGCCCACCACGACCAACCACGGTATCACTCCAATCGCCCTCGTCTGTGATGTCCAGTTTGAACCGATCAACACATGCTTTACGAGCAAATACATTGTTCATGTGCCAACTCATAGCAAGATGTTTATCAATGGAAATTCCTCAGCACGTGTTTCTAAATCAACTCTGTTATTATTCACTTCAAAGTGCTATTCTCTCTCCATCAAATACACTCTCGACTGTTTGGCTATCGTCTGCAGCATATCTCCCATCGTCAACAGATCCAGCCATTGTTGTCTGTGTTGCTTTCGAAATGATCCGATCTCTGAACTTCTTCGATCTTGGAGGAGTAACATCGTTCGTCCCAACTCTCAATTTTCTTCTCAATTGTGTTAAGAATGCTACGCCAACATTCCTCATCAAATTCTCTGGATTGTTTTGGGTTGGAGTATCGTTGCTTTTCTCTTCGTTCGTCCCAATCTATGGAGCAGGTTTAGCATTCATGAGTGAGTACATCTCAACAATCATCCATCTTCTTAGTACTTCGTCGGTCTTCAGGGATGCCATCCTCGCCCAAACTCCAACAGGCATGCTCACTCCATACACTGGGCTTATCCCACTCTTGACACGAGGTCTCTTCCATGACGAGACGCGGGATGCGGCCATGACACTCATCACATTGATGTCAACAGTCTCACCAGTATGTAACTCGCTTATTTACCCGTACGCGAATATTGACCAAGCCGGTGCCACTGTGTCAACAATTCTTCTCATGGTTCCATTCCTTGCAGCCTCGCTGGAGTCGTTTACCGCATTCGCACGCCTGGCATCTCTCTCGACCACAACTCTCACCTCCACGAAGAATGCTCCAACTTTGGTCGATCTCATGAGATCTCAGAGCGACAAACTCAAATCAGATGATTCCAGAAGACTTGACAGCTCAACCATGAAGTTTATTGGAAGCTCAGCATCATCAGTGGCCAACCTTTCTGTGACACTTCGTCGATACGCACAATCAGTTGCCCCACAATTCACACCAGAACTGAACAACCATTTCACAACGTCGTCTGAACTTGCGATGGACGAACTTCAAAAGAACGGGCCAGCAGATTCTGTTTTAGTGTGGCCATCGAATGACACAGACATCCTCCACAACGACAACATCCCGTTCAATGAACAGCGCATTGCTGTTGTTGCTCAGTTCGAGAAAAGCCGTGAGATTGCACAGACACTGGCATTGGCATGTGTCATCCACAAACTTCCACACGTAGCGATTGTTCTTGCCCGCTATGCAAGATGCGCTTACGATTCATCATCTCATTTCCTTGATGCGATCGTCCAAACCACAGTTCCATTCATTATCGACACACCTATTGAAACTTACGTTACTCATTGCCTTCTTCGACTCCTCTTCGGAAACACTGATTACAACTTAGTCCGAGCTCTCCTGGAACTCTTTTTGACGATGATTGTGACGAATGATGTGGTGGAATCGAGAAAATCACCACAAAGTGATTCTGGAAACAAGATACAGTCAGCAATAGCAGACGCTTTTGCATTTAGCTTTCCCGATTCGCCGATGAGTGGATATTCTGAGAGGACCCTGCCACTTCCATCGAGAAAACAGACGGTTGTGAATATGTTGATCAAAGAGTACAGGAAGAAGAACCCACCACGACGATCTCTTCTCCTTCTGATCCATCCGCGCTTCTCAACACTCCTCCTCTCTGCCCTGTCCAAGTTGAACGACTCTCCACTCAAGATGGAAAGCAGTCGCCTTCAAACTGCTCTCCTCGTTTTTGGAACTGATCGACAACTTCCACTTGTCGATCTTGGAACCTTAGAATTCCCACCGACTCGTCCCCAACAATTTCTGGACCTCATGCCTTATCTTCTCGATTCGGCCATCACTACACCATGTGGATCAGTTTCAGAGCTCCCATCTGTGATGCTGAACTGTATGTTTACACAACTGACAGAAGGACTGAAGGAAGATCTCCCGTTGGACGATCCAGCTAATACACAAGAAACTTCTCCTCAAATACCAAACGATCCGAGCCCAGCCACAACTCCATTCCTTGCACCAGCCAACAGTGGAAAAGCAAACACAGCACTCACGACATTCATCGGATACACGATGAACCCCACATTCACGGCGACGGAGGCAAATAGAACGAACGAGTTCTCATACACCTCAGATTATGGTGCCACAGTGAAAGGGAAACTGAATGAATATTTTCATAACCTCCTCTACAATTCGGTGGATTCTCCAAGTTTCTGCCAGTTTGACAAGGAAGATGAGGACCAATCGAGAAAAGACACACTCAGCACAGCCTGTCTCTGTGCTATGCTGTCCACAATTCCATCGTTCCCCAACGTCAATTCATCGTCGCAAGTTTCATCAGCGAACGACAGTGAACGCATTGCTCTCATGGGCCTCCTGGATGGTTGGATTGGAATGAGTTCACCAGACACGATGGCACAAATCACGAAAGATTGCCAACAACTCCACAGCGACAATGACACTGCTGCACAACGCCAAGCACTTCTCAACCGAAAGCAGGCACATTATCTTGGCTCTGCGTTCAGTACGCAGTGCATTGATGGGTTGGATTTGGTGTTCACATCGTTCGCAATGTACCAAAGCTTGGGAACGACCGTGGGAAAGATGCTGAAAGAAGAGTTTGGGCCAGAATTGGTTGATATGGGCAGGTTTGTTTCGCTCATGTCCTCGTCTCAAAACCGAACATTCCATATCCGCCACGAGCAAACACAAAGCTCAGCTCATCTTGGACTATTGAGCGGTCTCTCGGAAGGACAAATGGAGACTCCACCATCAGGAGAAAGTTCACCAAGTGCAGGATCACCGCCGACAAAAGGCAATCCGGAGACTATCACACTTCAGGAAAACAACCAAAAACTCTCAAAAATGAAGTCGTTGTCTGTCGCCGATGGATTTCGAAGATGGTTTTGCATGTACCTTTTCAACTTTCCTGGCATTCCATCACAGAATCTCGGTCTGATTGGTGCAGAACAACTTAAACCATTGGATTCTCGATCAGAATCGATCAATGCAAGCCCACGTCCATTGTCTCATCAAGGGATCCACACGTTGAACTGGCAAACATTCGATGAGATGTTGAATGCTCATGGGGTGAAATCCTTCCCAGCAAGAGTGGAGAAGAGGCTTCAGAAGCAGATGGGGGTAGCTTGGGATGAATACATCATGAGAGCATGGAAGGCAGTTGATGTTCTTGTGGAATATCCCCTCACAGAGGCATTGGTTCTCTTCACGGACCTCCCAGACATGTCAACGATGAATGTCACAGGCGAGATCGATCCGGAGTTGTATAAGGAGAAGAAGAAAGAATCGGATGCTGAAATTGAAATCCAAATGCCATCGTTCCATGAAAGGTCCGATTCGAGAAGTAGCGACGATAATGACGAGGAGTCAGGCGAGGAGTCGGTTCGCTCCTTCAGAAGTGATGAACTGATGCTCACTCCTGTCGCACAATCCCTCCAGGGAGACGAGCCCTTCAAGATGTTCCCGATCTCTCCAAGTGGAAGCAAGCTGTCACATGAATCACCAAAAGTTGACAATGAGGAACAAAATCTCTTTCATTTTGGCGATCGAGAAGAAGAATCTCAATCAGAATGGGAAAGTGAGACAGAATCAACAAGTGAAGCCTCCGAAGAGACTGAAACAGAGGAAGAAACAATCGAGGACACGCCCACGCCACTTAACCCACAAGACACCACCGCCCCAATTGCACATGACAGCGTCCAAAGTCAAGATCTACCAATACTCCAAATCCCTGACGAACCTAATGAAACTTCTGGCACAATTTAGACTTGAAATCTTGATTATTTTTATTTCATCTTCTTTCTTTATGTCGTTTTGTCAACTCCTTGCATGTTTGTCTTCTTTGCGAATTTTCTTCAAAGATCCACGAGTTCATGATATAATTCCTATAGAAACACTTCATAATTATCGAAATGCAACACAAATAAACCAACATGATCTCTAGGATGGATTTCCTACGGTTGGGTTGTGAGAGAAAGATGGAGAGCGGTTTTTCCTTGATGATGGGACAAACTGCGGTGCAAAATGAAGGTTAGTTGGTAGTTGTGGAATTTGGGACTCTACGGATATCGGTAATTTGCGTGTCGTTAATGAATCAAAGGCATCATCATCAGGGTCTCGGTTTGGAGTAATAGGCATCCGAGAGAGTCGATATGGAATTTTAGATGGTGCGCCAAAAAAAGGTGGGGAGGTCGTGAACTCCCGATCCTCTGAATTTAGATTCATGATTGGAGAGGAGAAAGACTCCTCAAGGACCTGGGCTGTTCGCGGGTTTGAAGGAACAAGGCAATGTTCAAGGCTAGGAGACGAAAGATCAAAGCTGAGGCAGGAACTACCAACAGAATCAATCGAGAGAAGACTATCGGTGTCATAATCATCATCATCAGGAGAACATGATTTGACGAAATTTTGGAACAAATCGAGTGTATGTCTTGTTGACGTAATTTCAGGAATAGATATGGGAATAGTTGGAGGTTGGAGCGCTGAAAACAACGGTATACGAACGTCGGCCGACCCTGTATACGGCGACGACGAATTCGACGAGGGTGAGGAATTGAAAGAGTGTGGTACCACAGATGAGTGAACTCGAGGAGTTGATGGAGAAACAGAGCTAACTCGAGCTGAAGGGTGATTTTCAGGAAACGTTCGATGCTGTAGATCCTTCTTGGACTGCAAAAGAAGAGGATTGCTCAAATGAACACTGGCTGAGGGACAATATAGAAAAAATGCAAGATACAGTTCATTTTGCGGCCAAAACCAGGATAACAGAATGGATAGTTCGCCAAAAGAACAATCCAACAAATAACGAAATTAAGGGTTGAGATCGTACCATTTCCGTCAAAAATGGTTGGAGAAAGAAGTACATGTTTTGAAAATCACCCAAAAAAGAATTGAATGATAGTAAATATTCTCAAGCTACACATGGAAAAGCTGGACGAGCAACTGTTAGTGGTTTGTTGAATAGTGGAATTGAAAACCATGACAATGGTGAAAGAGATGAAAAAACATACGGAAATACGGAATAATCATGTCCAAGATCCGTTCGATCCATTTTGTCATATTTTCATCGAGATTCTTCGTTCGTCGATGGATCGAACAGAGCTGCGGAAGTGATGTGCGGATAAGAGGCTCAAGAAACTGGTACCTACGAGCTTCTGTCACTGTAAATCGCAAATCTAGATGAAAGAGAAGAAGATTAGACAAACTGGGACATATTGTGAGGAGCAAGAGTATGAGGAGTGAATCGTTGACAGATGGGGTCTCGGTTGGTGGCGAGAGGAGAGCCAGGATTCGATCCGAACGGAGAATACCACTGATGCGTGTAGAGACAGCAACTTGAGTCAGAAAAGAGAGGGAGTATCGACAGCAGCAACAGAGAGATGAGAGAGGAAAGAGGCAGACCAGGCACGCAGAGTGAAGTGGCTGTGTGAAGGATGTGTTGTGTTGAGTCAGAATCAAACAAATTGGGTGATTGGATGAGTGTGTAGAGGGTCGAGGAAACAAACGGGACAAAGAGGATCGAGTGAGTGAAGATGAACGTCTCTGACGAAGGCGACAAAAGACAGAATATGATTCACCGGAAAGAAAATGAGCAAACTTGAGAGGTGAGATTGATTGATGATGATGGACACATCACTCCCAAGCTGGACAGGATAGACGGCTCCGATGGTTGTGATGATTTTCACTTCATCACGGCTGAGAATGTCCTTTTCTGTGATGGATTGGTGAAAAATTGATGAATGATGATTGAGAAGATAATACCATTCTTCTTTAGAGTGAGGAACGTCGACATAGCAATGAAAAAGGAATGCAGCTCTGGTGGGGTCAGTGGGAAGCACATCATGGTTTGTATTTTCTCGGCATTTCCGGAAAAAAGTGATGGTTTGGGGAAGGAGTCGTTGAGAGCTTTG
Organism: Blattamonas nauphoetae; assembly: GCA_033064195.1. Lineage (NCBI taxonomy): Eukaryota > Preaxostyla > Oxymonadida > Blattamonas > Blattamonas nauphoetae. The sequence continues at coordinate 689,486 of JARBJD010000007.1, read as the reverse complement.
ACGTCAGGAGGATACAGAGATGAAGATGACACTGGCACAACGCCATGCAAAAGAGAGAGATGTGGATGAGTGGGAACGGTGGAAGGGAGGTGTGGAAGAGAGGAAGCAAGGATGGCCATCATTTCTTGTTGGAGTGGTAAACTGAGGATGCATTCCCCAATGATTGCTACGAAGATAAAAAAAAGAGGGAAAGAAAGACGGAGAGTGGTTGTTCGAGAGAAGAGTTCGCTGAGAATGTAAGTGAAGCGGGGAGAAAAGAAATAGAAGCGGAGTAGGACCAAGAGGAGTTGAGGAATGTCCAACGAGACGAAGTTAAGCGGGAATCGATCTAAAACATTGAAGAAGAGAAATTGAAAGTGCATTTCAAACCAGAATTTGACTCGTGTCTGGAAAACCCAACTATAGCTGAGAAAAACTCTTCGATAATTTTGATCAACAATTTGACATTTTCCCTGCAGGTCAGGAATTGAGCCTCATCGTCTTTCACCAATGGTGGAATTGTTTTTGGGTAACTGTCATTTGGTTGAATGGGAGGCAAGATGGATATGGTCTGGAGGATGGCCATTTCAAGGTGCGCAATAGAAGCTTGCAAGAAACCAACCAGTGTTGAAAACAGATCAGTATCGTAAATATCTTCAACACAATCACCTGAATGTGTTCAAAAAGAGGATAGCTTTGACGATAGATGAGAAAGCATACCAATATAAAACTCAGACAAAAAGAGTCCTTGATATGCTAAAATAATGTTTAAGTGTTCCATGTCTGTTTCATGAATTTGTTTGGACAATTCATTTTTGCTGATATTGGCCATTTCTTTGCGGAATGCTGGTTTGACATTAGAATTTTCATTGAGAAAATTCTGAAGAAGCAAAAGAGAGGATATGAATATATCCGTATCTCGTGTCTTTGCAAGTTTCGACAAGGCCAACAAATCTTGCTCAAAGTCAGAGGGCCAGAGTATGCCTTCATCGGGTGCTAAAAGGAATGAGTGACACAATGAGATACGTGACGAGGTAATATTACAGAGGAGATCTACAACATTTCTGAAGAAGTTTGGATCAATATGCTTTAGATTGAGGACATATGAAACCATTTTTGCTGGAAAATTCTGCTGTATCAAGTAGCTTTTAACGTCACCTTTCGTTTGAGTGATTAACAATAGAGAACACAGACCATCTCTTGAGAGATTCACGAAAAGTTGTGTGCAGGCTGTTGTGAGTTTATCTGGTGGAATCCGAGGATCAACAAGTGAAAGCTGATTATATGCCAAAGAAAAAGCCGGAGTTTTAAAAAATTTCCGAATATTTTCATCTGAAGAATGAGGTTGAAATTATGCGGTTCATTGAAAAAGTCTCAGACTTGGACGAACCAGAATTCGTGCAGTAGTGACGAGTTCTGTCCGAATAGATTCGAGGTTTGGATTTCTACGAGGAATATCCGAGAGTACGAGGTTACAGAGTACGGATTAGAATTACATGGAAGTGAGCTCAAACACGATTGCATCTGCCAAACTCATAAGAAGAGACGATCCAATTAGTACAGGATCTCGAAACGAAACATCAATTGAGTGATAATGCTCTTCAAAGCGTACAATTGTTTTGAGGATCTGTGGAATATGTTCTTCTTTGAGAGCGCCAATAAAATCACTTACACAAGGAATCTATAGACAGTGAGATGATGGAAACGGGAAACACAACCTTCGAGTCCCATTCATTGGCCATTTTCCAATTAGGGCTGGATCGATCCAGTGTTTGACATCTTGACAAGCTTTATCTAATAGACCAAACTTTTCATCCGTTTTCAGCGCCTCGGTAGCATAGTGGTAGTGCGTATGCCTTGTAAGCATAAGGTCGAGAGTTCAATTCTCTCTCGGGGCTTTCTTTTTAGTAAATTTGTCTTAAGCATCACTCTTGATTTTTTGTCACTGAATGTTTAACCTCTTTGATTCCAACAAAATGATTAAATATTTTATTGATTATTTGGATGAGTTTGATGAATGGAACCAAATGATTAGAAATAAGGAAAGAATGTCATATGAGAAGACTTGGACGAAGACGAACAGTGTCAATGTAGGAAATATGGTGAGAACCTACTCGGAATCAGAAGCAGGAGGCTGATCAGTTGACTGTTGAACCTGAGAAGACAGTGACCCCTTCCAAGAGACTCGAAACGTGAATCCTGACGGGATAGTAATTGATGGTTGTGTCTTGCTCAGTTCTCCTTTTGTTCCTGTTAACTCTTCAATTACCTGCATGAAATGGAGGAGAGATATTCCCACGTCCACACCACATTCAGGTTTTGTGGATTTTTCTGCGAACGACACACAGTACTCTGTGTTATCTGATCCCTCTGTGGGTGCTGCTTTTGTCACATAGATGCGAGTTGGTTGTTTGTTCAATGCTGATGGAGAAAATCGAGCGGCTTCGAGTGCTTTGATAAGGTTGAGTGGTCGTTCGGTGACGGTTGGGTCAACCGTGCAAAATTCGGAGAATGCGAGACGTCTATGATTGGTGGCGAGTCGTTTTTCAAAAATGACTTGGTGCTCGGGGGTCTACAGAATAAGAAAAGAAGACGAAAAAACCTTGGCGTATCCGACCGGAGAAATCGCATATACTTTTTCTGTGGGTGAGCACCCAGCTCCCTTTGTGAAATCGCTTCCACTGAAGGTCCCAGTCATGAAGCATGTGCCCAGGCCGAGAGTTGTCAGATGAAGAATCACCTTTTCAAAGACATAGCCAACTTCAAGAAGATCAGCCGACTCTCCGATGATAGCAACAAGGAAAACATCCGTGCCTGAAATAATTTTGAACGTTCCAAGCGACCCTCCAACCTTAGATCTTTCGAGAAGCGAGAGTTTCACCTTGGTGCCAAATGGACCTGTACAAACATCCTCCTGAGAAATATAATCATTTATTTGTTTGATTACATCTTCAGGAAGAGGCCGAGTTGAGTCATATGAACGGACACTGTACCGCTCCATCGCAGTGAGGAAGCAGTCCTTTTGGCTAGATTTGTACTGAGATTGGAGAGATTGTGCATCCTCAGCGGAAAAAGGAGATATGGCAGTGGATGCTTCGTTTCCCATGGATTGTTAAAGATGACGATAAAGAAGAGCGGACAAATTTTTCTTCAACCCATGATAAACTTGGAGAAATATTTGAGAGCTGTTGAGCAAATTTATGGAGAGAGTTTCGAGAAGAAAAATGATCATGAGAGAGTTTAGAGATGGAATAAGTGATACAGGTATCATCAGAGGACAAAATGAAAAACAGGAAAAAATTGCGACGACAGGATTCGAACCTGCCTCCACTTGGTCATGAGCCAAGCGCTCTACCTAATGAGCTACGCCGCAGTCACCAACCCCCTCTCAGCTCTTCTTTTCTCAGAAAAATCTGTCCCTTCTCTCATCTTCTCTCTGTCCATCCACTTTTGGTCAAATCATCTTCATGATTCATAAAGACACAGACCCACGAAGCGATCTTCAAGTTGCGATGATCAAATCAGTGTTGGAACGGCGTGTGTTTCTGAACTGCTCGAAGAAGAGCAGCAACAACGGCACATCCATGTTCGTAGTCTTCAAGATACTCGGATTGGGAAACACACCGGATGATTGTGTCGATGGGTCGATCTCGCATCAACGAGACAAGCTCGGCTTGCGGACAGAAGAGCACAAGGTTGTGGAGTGCCAGAAGAATGACAGATGTAAGTGATGGGGTTTGTATTTTGTGTCTGAAGGAGGAGAGATTCATGACAAGTCAGAACGAAAAACAGCAAACAAGAGAACGAAGAGCAAAACGAGGAAGAGTCGATGATCCGACACAGAAGAATGATCAGAGATGTCGGGATGCCAAGCCTTCACGAGGCCCTCTCCGTTTCCCACCCAGTCTCCCATTATGGCTCTCGGCCAGAAATGAATCGCTTCGTTGTCTTGATTGAAATACCCTCTGCGAGAGCTGAAGACATGAGTTGTTGTCCTTTGCGACAACGGTCCGCTTTCATGATCGACAGAGTGGTGTGGACATCGGAAGAAGAGGAATGAACAAGAAACGGACAGGATCGAAACAGAGCGAGCAAAGGGTTGTCGAACATGGGCTGAATGGAATGTGAGGCGACAAGAGCACACTGCGCAAAGAAGGAGATGTCGAAGCCGCGAGTCTGATCGACATCGTTGAAAGTTGGAGACGTCAGAATCGAACAGAGAGTCTTCATCGACTCGCACTCTCCGAAAGATTGGAGCAGATTGTTCCGAAATGTGGGGAGGAACATCAGAGGAACAAGCATTTCACGGTCAAGTTGAGAAAGCTCCACGAGAAACGAGAACAGCCGAGGAACGGGATGTGATTGGAAGACAGCGAGGGTGTCGAAGAAGAGTTGTTCCGGAACAGCATCGGCAGGAAGAAGACACCTCGTGAACGAGGCTGTGAATGGACGATGCCATCTTGACGGGAGAGAAGGAAGAGCATCAAAGATGGGAAGGTGACATCCACGAAGATAGAAGGGGTGCAAGAGGAGCACTGCCGATCGCGTGGGGTACTGATGATCACTGACAAGCCTCGTGCCGAGCTGCATCGCATAGATGAACAGATCGTGGTTGGTTGACCGAAAGAGTCTCTCGAACAACACCTCAAATGGAAATGAAGCAAGAAGGCACGGAGAGGAGGTTCACGAGGACACAGAAGTGAAACGAGAGAACGGAGAGATTTGACGAGAAGGTCGATTCAGACGAGAAGACTGATGGGTTCACTGAGATGAACAAGAAAGACGTGAGTGATGAGGAGGGAAAAACATAGAACGGGAAATGAAGAGAGAAAAAGAGAGACCAATGAGAAAGAACAAACCAAGATGGAAAGAGAAGTCATCGTCATAACAAAATCTTCGTCCGTCAGTTCCGTTTGTTGTTCATTCTCATTGTGTGTCGTCCACAACTCCAAAACTCCTTCAAAAAACTATTTCACAATCATCTGTGCAAAGGTTTAAAATGACATCAAAAGGAGAAATCAATAAAATAGATGAAACACACTGATGAGGGAACCAAAATGTCGTTGTCCAAAAGGAAATCTCCAAATCTCTTCATTGCTAGAGAGTCATGATTTCCATTCATTCATCTATTCTGCAATCGTCAGCTTTACGAAAATTCGATCATCTACACCCATAATACATAACTTGTTTTTAACCCTGCATCTTTTTTTTTCATTTTTCAAACATCGATGAGCAAACTCAAACCAAAAGGAAAACGTGTCACAAAACCACCAACTACAAAGAGCAAGGAGCTCACTCGAGAGGAATCAGATCTATTCGCTCCTCGTTTTACCACGAATACCATCACCAATTATTTCATTCCTATCTCTCTTCTCGAATCTATTGTTAAGCAACAACCACTCTCATCATCTCAGAATGACATTGATGTGTCAACAGAACGATTTACTGAATCACAACGAGAAGTTCATCTCTCTAGAAGTTACCAATCACATCCTGCCTTTTCGAAACTATCTTTCGAGCCACCAATTGTGACAACCATTCCAACTCGGTCAACTTCCACAGTTCTTCCTCTTCCAGAGACGAAATCTCGTTCAGATTCTGGAAAGAATCGAAGAACACACACAAGGAAGCGACGAAGTTTCTTCGCAACTCCTGAGTCCCACAAAAAGCTTTCTACAAAACAAAAGAAGTCAGAAGAGCCCACACCATCCATTGAGCCAGAGAACACTCCATCAATCTCAAACACCCCAACGCCGTCAGAACAACCGAACGAGATCCCAATTAATGACAATCAAGAAAAATCTCTCTATAGAAGGACTCCATCTCCTCCACCATCTCCAATTTCGTCAGTCACCCAGCTTCAGAGACAACGATCTCCGATATCATCTTCTCTAATGCATCAGCCTCCACCATCGCCATCTCCAGAAATGGACGACTCACCTTCGTTATCGGAACCACCCTCAAGCATGATCTATGAAGATGGTAGTTATAAGCTTGAGGTGACCACAAAATCACATCATCTATCTTTCTCGCCTCCTCCAATCCTCTCACCGATGCTTCCTGAATGTCGACTCGATGACACCAACCCCTATTATCAAATGGCCCTGCTTCCGCCCCTCGACAAAATAAAAGGCCGAAAAAAGATGTTCCTCCCTGATCTACCCCCTTCTATGTCTCAGAGAAATACTTTGGTTCTTGATCTAGACGAGACTCTCCTTCATTGTGATGTACAACCACTCCTGGGAAGAGAAGACGATCGGTATCTATTTTTTGATTCTCCGATATCAAACTTTGCAATCCTATAGATTTGATGCCGTTTTTGGTGAGAGGACACACACAATTCACGTCCGATATCGTCCATTCCTCGAAGCGTTTATTGCTGAAGTTGTAACTCTCTTTGAAGTGGTATGAGTTCGTTTTGAACTGTTATACACTCGATTTAGGTCATATTCACAGCATCTCAGGCCGTATATGCAAATGAAGTATTGAACAGAATTGAAAAGCGAACCATTCTTCATCTTGAGCAAACCAATCCGGCTCATCAAGTTTATCAAAGTTATCTTGCACATAGAGCGCGAAATGACCCAAACCCTTTCCATATACTTCCTCATCGACGTTTCAGAAACTCGTGCATCGTTGTCCAAGGACACTACATCAAAGACCTGACTTGTCTGGGTAGAGGGCTTGACAAAGTCATACTTGTAGATAATTCTCCACAGGCATTTGGATTTCAAGTTGATAATGGCTTCCCTATCGATGAATTCTTCGACGATGAATTCGACGACCAACTAACGAAAGTTATACCGTTCTTGCAGGCATTGGCCGAAGCAGATGATGTAAGGGACCTTCTGAGGCCATCTTTCCATCTTTCACATTATGTTAATTATTGCCGAGAGCAAATTCATAACATCGAGATTCAAATCTCTCAACGGACATTTTCCAACAAGAAACGACTCCCTGCCCCTCCATCACAGTCTGAGGTCAAAGCTAATCAAATATCGACACAAACTTCTCAGAATCACACCAAAACAACGACAATAGAAACTCAAACTCCTTCGAAACAGAAACGCCAACTCGTGAGGGATGATGAAGAAGACCAAAATCATGCATTTCAAACAGAACCAATGTCTCCTCCACATTCTCCTCTGCCGCCTAATAAACGACCCCATCAGTCAGCCGCGCGAAACGGACACAAATCAAAGCCGTTCACGACAAAGACTCCGCAAAAGCAATCGCATTCGATCAGAGACACACCAACACGTTTCAAATGGAATGATAATCCTCTCCAACCCGATGACGACATTGAGGTCTTCAGTTTTGATTCAGATCTGAGCTCACTCTCTGAGTCTGAACCAACTTCACCAAAGCAAAAGGAATAAACGGAAAGAGTGATGATTGAGTACTGTTTGATTGATGGAGGAGATATAGTGACCGAAAATCGACAGTACATTGCTATGGAACTGTCGAAACAAGAACACAACTGAGGGACATAGAATGAAGACTGACTCAATGACGAATGATATGGTGGCGTGATGATTTTGGAGTACCCCTTCGGAACATGTTTTTATGAGAACACCATCGAGGATTTGAAACATTTCAAATAATTCAATCTTTCTTGTTCTAAGAGATTTGTGGTCATGAAAAAAGTCGAACACAGGAGAAATATGAGTTGGGAAGTTGATTAAGATGGAAAATTCATAGGAAAATGCCTAAGGAACAATTTTGCGGCATTCAAAATAAAACCTCTTCTCATCGGCTTCTCCCATGGAGAATGTCTTTCTTGGAAGCCTGCCATTCTTAATCACTGTTGTGAAGAGTGAATCTTTTGCCATCATTGGCAAAACAATGCCACAGTTCTTCTTAGGATCTTGGTCAATAAGGCTCAGGACAACATCGTCGCCATGGATGTAGTCGATCTTGGCATACTCTGATTTGTACTCAGGAGAGTCTAGGAAGGATTGGATAGCACCAACAGGGAGAGTATGCTCACCAGCGGGCATGCCAACAAGGAGAAATTCATTGGATCCAACATAGCCGAAATGATGGACATCCTTTGAAGTCAATGCACGTTTCTCGACTTGAACTTTGAGGGCAGCAAGAGATGGGAAGGCTTCAGTTGTAATTTTGTTGGGATATGCCTTTTTGAGAGAGTCGATGAGTGGTTTCTTGATGTCGAAAAGAACTCTGTGAATCGGCTCGAATTCGATTCCTTCATCGAAAATATTGTTGAGTTCGATGAGACAGTAGCGAGCAGGATGAATTTTCATTTGTTTTTCGCGTTCTTCAGGGGTAAAAGTCGCTTTGATGTCGTCCCAACTTTTCTTGGCTGTAGCAAGAGAATGGTTCCCATCACCAACAGCATAAAGAAGTGTGGGAGTTCCAGCATCGACACCATACTTTTGAGCGAAGCGAGTTGGATCAGAGAGACGGGTTAATTCAGAAATAATTGTTTGTGTCATGTCCGATGGAACCTTGTATCCAGTGATGTGGCCTGCTCCAAGCATCAATTCCTCGTCATACAATTTTTCCATTTTTTCTTTGGCTGCTGTGATTGGCTCAATCACTCTTCTCTCAGGATCATCGATGAGGACGAGAATGTGTGGCGATTCAATGAGGGCTTTAGAACGGACACGGAGACGTGGTGGAATTCGTTCAACAATGGTCATTTCTGTTGGGCGAATTGGGGATGGATCATTGGAATAGCTATAGGCTTCCAAATCAAGTGCACAGATGAGACCGCGACGACGTTCTGCATGGCGAGTTTTTCTTTCCAGATAAACCAATGCTTCGGTTTCATCAAAGATTCCACGATCACAGTAATCTTTCATAGTTTTGACAATGTTAACAATCATTTCTTCTTCTCCAGGAGTGTCGAGATACAGTTCAGGGAGAACGATATTCAACATCGAAGGCTTGTCTCCAACCTCTTTCTTTGCGGATTCCCAGTATTCTGGTTCACTGTTGTAAGAATAATGATCAATAGAAATCCAAATTATCCAAAATGAGAAAAAATGATAATTAAAAATTTGAAAGCAGACCTTGTGAATTGGTCACAAGCAACAGTTGCCCATTTCGAACGGAACTCCGGTTTTGGGAGGAGAACTTTTGGAACTTTGAAAAAGACCTTATCTGCCATTTGAGAAAAGACTGATTTGCTGATCTGATCACCCACAATTATCACTTGATGGAGTTTGTCACGTTCACAAAAGCAAATAACCTCAAAATGTATAGAAAAAAGAATGAAAATTAACATAAAAAAGACTTGGACAGTGTTCAATCTTCCTTTTTCTTGGAGCTTGCTGCTTCACCTTGAAGAAGAGCTTTTTCGAATTGTCTGGGTTGATCTGGCTGTGTAAGTGCGAAAAGATACTTAGGATTTCGCATCATTTCAATGAGCAATCTGTACATAGTTTCTTCCTGTCGTAATTTTCCTTTCCGTCGTTTGATAAAGATTGACGCTGCGAAGTCGAATAGTGTGTTCACGTGTGTGAGTTCAGAAAATTGGAGTTGTTCAACATACTCCGAAAATGTGGGTCGGAGGACCGAGTTTGCAATAACAATAATGTATGTTGTATAGAAGCCGATCATTCCAACTGACTTGAGCATACTAAGTGGTGTGGGTGGGGATACTGCAAGAATTGACACGTTGTGTTGGAGGCCAAACAAAAGGTTTGTGCCTACGTGGTTGAACGTAAGATTTGCGGTTGTGAGAAGCGAACCTTCCTTGCCGGGTGAGCTTGTGAGTTCGATGGTTTGATCGTTCGACTTGAGGTAGTACGCGACTGGGAATGTGAGAGGGAGAGAAGAGTTAGGGGTCTCCTGCAATACAGAACAATACTCGGAGAGGCGAGGCTTCGATGTCTCGTTCAAGATGATGCGGCTTCGGTAGACAGTTGTTTCATTTGGATGATGTTGCGATCGTTTCATTTGGAATGAGACGTCGAACCAAGTCGTTTTGTTGGCACAGACATTCTTTTTGTAGAGTTCAAAAGACGACTCAGTCGTGAGACAATACGTTGATGATTCTGGCGGGAAAGTGAGGTTGTAAACGTTTTCTCTCTCCTGGGTGGAGAGCTTTAAGTTTGAGATTGAAGTTTGTCTTAACGTTGTTTTGTTCATCCGTTCGTTGGTGAGCATTTCTGAGTAGAAGATGGTCATCAATCCATTCGAAGTGAGCTGCATCTGAGCATCCACGACGTAGTTCGGTTGAGTTGCGATTCCAAAATTGGAGAAGAGGAGAAGAGGCCCCCAGACGAGGAGGACGAGAAGAAGGATGAAGCCAAGTCCCATCAAACATTGCATCATTTTGGAGTATTTGATTCCAGCCACTGTGTTCTTTCGATGTGTCTCTTCAAACAAGGCTCTGCGTTCCTCTTTCGTAAAAAGAGAGGTTGGACGAAGGTAAAACTCATCTGGAACTGTCGGTTCCTTCTTTTTCCTGCGTTTTTGAGGAGGAAGAGCTTGAAGTGAGGGAGATGGTTGAGGAGTCGTTGACAATTGAGGTGTAACAAGATGTCTGGGAGTTGTGGATCCGGTCAGTGAGGGTGTATCTTCATCGATTGTGATGACGTCTGTCTGGCCATGATCTGTCGATTTTAGGTTCAATTGCCCCACATCCAAGAGATCGTGGTTTTTCTGTTCTAGCATCTCCAACAAGATTTCGCGTTCCAATTCTCCGCTCTCAAATTGTTCTTGGAGAAGATCGAATTCACTTGCCATAGCTTCTCCGTTGTCGATGAGTCGCTGGAGTTCTTCCTGCTTCTTTTTGTAAATTTTCCGCATTTTTCGTCCTCGCTTTTCCAGTCGTCGCAGAAACACGTCTCGGATCTTCTCCTTCCTAGTGTCTTCATCCCAGTTGAACTCCCCACGCTCCTCGTACAGACGTTGATACATATCTTCCAATCGTGCAAATTCAAACATGGTGAGGGATGTCTTTTGAACAGCCCAATCAATCACAATGCAGAACTCGTAGAGAAGAGGGATTTTGTTGGTCACAATGGCAGCGAAGTAGTGGATGAGATCATGTTTTTGTGGTTGGGCAACAACATGTGAGGTAGCACTGTGTGGATAGCCTTCACTGATTTGGAGAGAAGTGATGAAGGAGGAGAAGATTTGGAGGACAAGGTACAGATTGAACGAGAATGGCGGATTGGATGCAGGGGCATCATGTTTTCCGAAAGCATAAAAGAAACCAAAGACACAGATGATGGTTGTTTCAATGAGGAGAACGACGTATCGGAGGGGGATGTTCCCAGAAACAAAAGAAGCTCGTTCGAAGCAGAGTTTGAGAAGATGGAAGAGAATCAGGAGGATTACAGGTCCGACAAAGCCTGTTTCGAGAAGATCGAGGAACGTCCTCTTTTCCTCAGCAAGACTTTCAGCAACAAACATGTTCTGAGAGAGCACAAGAACAAGGAGTGAGACAACTTCTATCAGCAACTTGACGATGTGATACGACGTTCCGTCCTTTTCTGATGACATTGCTATTCTCAAATATTCTCTGAATGTGACCGAAGAGTTCTGGTTGGCAATTCGGTTGGCTTGAACAGTGTGGAACGGTGGAATAATCACTGAGATGGGTTTATCACTGTAGATCACGTCAAACGCTTGGCGTGGATTGATGTCCGACAGTCCTGAGAACTCCATCAGAAAGTGGTAGATGAAGAGAACGATGAAAGTGGTGAGGAAGTACTTGAAGATATGGAACACAGATTTGTCCAGACCGTCTTGTCCAATCAAGTTGAGGTTGATTGATAGCACAAAACATGACGCGTATGTGATGCATGAAATGTTCCAGAACTTCTTGTTGGGATAATAGACAGATGTCGAGTACAAACAAATGTGGACGAGGAAGAATGGGATGAGCATGAATCCCCATCTTTGGAAGAGAGAGATGGTGCAGATTACAATCAGCCATTCTTTGTGAAGAATGCAGAGCCAGAAAAGATTCGAAATAACAGCTTTCACCTTTTGCTTGGAAGTGAGCCTGGAGTTTTCGGCGGCAGAAGCTGGGACATCGGACTCTGAATGGATGCTGGATGCTTCTGTGATGCTGCCCATCCCTGGCGAAGCAGAAGAAAATCCGAACTGATTCGTGACTACTGCCCCATGATTTCCTGGAACGGTAAACTCCTCTGTTTCGACGAGATGATGTGAATGTGGGGTGATGAACCAATGCCCAAGTTCAATCATCTTTTTCCGGAACTTTTCAGATAGGCCTTCCTTCTTTGGAAGTTTGTAGCCATTCATGATGAAGGCGTCCTCAAGTGCTATCTCCTCTTCAATCATTCGATCGTCCCATTCAGTCATAAAGTCAGACATTTGTTGTTTCGAAATTATCGCCATTTTTTCCACAAATCGATCAGTTTGGCTTCCATCACTCTTTGGCAGAGCTGATCCAGACATGCTTGGGGCAGGTGTGGGATCAGAATCATGTCTGAAAACGATCGGATCTTCAGAGGCGTCATCTTGCTGCGAAGAGATGGAGATTCGTGACTTTGACGTGGAAGTGTCAGTTCTGGCTTTTGTTTGTTTTTTTCGTTTGAGAAGTGTGTTGTATCGTTCGTATTCGTCTTTCACTTCGAATTCTTCCCAATCAAAATGTTCCAAGACAGCGGTTTCGATTGGTTTCATTTGTTCTTCAAATTTGTTTGCAACTTCTCGACGCTTCTTCACTTTCTCTCGAAGATAAGATTGAACAGAGAACTGTCCAACCAACGCCTTATCTCTTCTTTCGACAATCATTCGTCCAAGTGACACAGTCGGTATGCGCTGGAGGGTGCGACAGTAGATCAGGACGAACAAGAGGACAAAGAACGTGAACAGTTGTGCCGAACGAGGGACTCCGTAAATGATACTCCCTTCGGGTGTAATTTCATATTTGGCGCTTGATCCATAAACTAACAGAAAAGCATGGAGTGCCTGTGTGAGCCACAAAATGTCAACCTTGCATGCCTTCAATGTTCCGAGGAGTGCATGGCAGAACGGAGTGAGCATGACAGAGAGCAGTGTGAGAATGGTGAAGATATTAACAAGGATGGGATGTAAGAGGATGGTATCTCCGAATAGAAGACAGAGGAGAAGCAAACTGTACAGTAGACAAGTCGCAATGCCGTATGGCAAAAATGGGAAGAGAATGATCAAAATCAGAGGAAGGAGGAGACGTGCTAAAGCGTACGAGTTGAAACGGAGAATGGGGATCGAAAACTGAGAAAAATCGAATGGGTGCAAGTCGTCGATAGAATATTTTCTCTCTTTTTTCTTTTTATTAGCCACTTCTTCTGTCGTGTCCACAGTTTGTGTCTGATTGGAGCCGTCAGTTAACTGGGGCGGATGGACAGTGAGTGTGTTTGACGGAGAGTTTGCTTGGAGTGGAATACTTTGGCAAACTGTGTCGTTCATTTTGACTGTCTTACAGAATTCCTTCAGTGACGGGAGAGACCAATCGGAGAAGATGCCGATGGTGTTGTGAGTTGTCGTTGGAAATTGGAGGACAAATTCATCGACAAGTGATGGTGAGAGTGTATTGGAAGCTGCAAGGATACTCGGGTCGATAAGTTCCGGAACTGATCGTTGGTTTTCTGAGAGGACCGAGAGCATATCAATCTTTTCTTTTGATTGATTCGTTGTTTTCGTTCCAGTCGTGAGAGATCGAGATAGGATGGAGATGATCAAAGGGACTAAACAGGAGAGCATCGTTGTGAATTCTGATAATCCAAAGAGTTCTTTCAGGAAGATTGACAGGGTGGATATTGTGGTACAGAGTTGACTCGTAGACTTGCTGCACAGCTCAGTCGCCAGAATGTGGAATATACCAGTCATCAACAAGAGTCCGATTTCGACGAGCAGAATGATGATGTAGGTGTTCCAAAGTCTGATGCTTTTGTGCGAGAGAAGGAGGGTTCGGCGAAAGACAAGAACACAGAGAATGAGAGCGAGACCAAGATTGACGAACGCTAGCACCGACTTCGTGTATGAGCAGAAGAAGAGGAAGGCGATGTTCATCTCCACAGAATACATGGAGACCCAGTTGATGAGGACATTAAACACACCTACAAACTGATCCGCGCCTTTGCTGAGAACTGAGAAGTCTGGTTTCGTAGCATTGACAAGATTCATTGGGAGGACATCAGTCATTCGTTGTTGGACAGTGTCGAGAGGATCAATAATCTGAGATGGAGAAGAATCAGAACCAGAGATGGACAAAACCGGGTTTGTACCAGGAAGGTGTCCTCCACTACCAATACCCGTGTCAGATGGAGTGGCAGTGCTCGAACTTAACGGAGAGTGGCCTTCGACGAATGTGTTGTGTTGATAGACAAGTTTCAGTGTTTGTGAAAGTGCAAAGTGCTGCGGGGAAGTGGTCGCGAGTAATTCCTTCTTTCGTTTCTGCTCCATCCTTCTGATTGTATCGCTCTCTCTTCTGGATTTCCAGATCCTTCGATAGTCCAGAAGTGTCGAATCGTGTGTGTTCACAATATCAAACACAACCGACGTGCGTTTAATGATATACACTCCAGTCAAGACGAGAAGGTGAGACCACAAGCACATCCGTTCAAAGCGGACATCATCGACACTCCGATAGTCAGTCAGGTTGGTGAACCCCAAACTATCCAACAGATTCAGGATGAACACTGTCATTTCGCTGAGGTGGATTCGTCTGTTGGCGTGAAGATATGCCAAATGAGCCAGAACATGCACTGCAATCAACAGAATCCACGAAAACACTGTCGCAACTTGAGGAAGTCGTTTGTAAACGGTGGCTGAGGATGAATGTGGATGCCCCGAAAACAGATAGACCATTGCGATGACAAAGTAGGCGACACCAGAGACTTCGACCATCGAAAATGCGACGCAAAGGAGAAACGGGAAGATGAGTCGACCAGCGTGGGCTACGAGAAATGGGACGACAGAGAGAGGACGATAACGCCAGCAGAACTGCGAAAAGAAGGGTTCAAAGAACTCGGTGTGTGCCTTAATGACTGGTACGTTATTGTTGAACGAAGCAGATCTCGCAAGAGATTCGAACAATGGTGCGCCTTTTCTGACCAGGTCGGAATGGTGCATGGAAGATTGGTGGAGGATGAGCATCATCGAGTGGCCAAAAATGATGAGGAACGGCGACACTACCATTTGGACTCCGACAGGTGGAAGGACCCCTTCAATTGGGCGCTTAATCAGACCCAGAATGTAGGCGATTTGGACGTGAAGTTGGGAATGGTCGTCAAGTTCCAAAATGAGGAAGAGACCGGTGTTGGCTGTGTAAGCAACAAGAGCGAAGAGGAATACAAAGATGATCATGCAGAGATGAACACCGACTGTTCGTTTGGATTTGTATGAGAGTGGTCTTGTGAGGAACAAAAGAGACCACAGAAGTGGAATCATTAGAAGGGACTGGTTCATATAATTGCCGATTGGGAGAAGAGTCACAACGAATGTGAAGAGTCGACTGAGTTCATGGAGCCAGATCGCCACCGAGAAGAGCGGTGATGAGTGTGGGAACGACGGAGGTTCTGTGACAGTTTGATTGACTGGAGTGTCCGGTCGAGCTTCAGGAACGGGCTCGTGCATGACGTGTTCATGAACGTGAGGAGTTGGTTGAGGCTCCTCTTCCGAGTGATTGTCCCTTGTCGTGTCGATTGCTGTTCCTGGTTGTTCCAGTGCTTCTTCTGCCAATTGTGGTTCTTCCGCTGGTGTCTGGGTGAGTTGGGCTGGTTGATAGTCAGATTGAGATGGTTCAGGATCTGGCACAGACGTGGAAGCTGGTCTATTCTTTCGTATTGTGAGTACCCTCGGCTTCGGTTTTGTTGGAAGCAGTGGATCCTGCTGGTCAACAACACGAGTGTATTGTTCAGGAGACTCTGCATTGAGATTGTGGGTTGATTCAGAGAACGATTCTTGAACGATATATCCATCGGAACGTCTTGCTGAGAGTGATGACGGTTTCGTTGGACGACTGAGTCGCCAACGGATCATAGCAAGAGTGATTCCAAGTGGAATCATAAAAGAGAATGCAGAGAATGCGATGGTATCGTTGTGGAATTTAGGGATATCGAGTGCAGAGGTGATTTTGGGGTTCTTTCCCGTGTTGAAGATGAAGTTTATGGATTTCAGGTAGTATTCAATGAAGGTCGCCCAGAATGTTGGTTTGGATGGGCTTGGTGGAAAGCAGAGAGTTGAAGATGAACAATACCAAGCAATCAAAGAGAAGAGTGGAAATAGCACAGACGAGATGGCAGTGATAACTGTGTCAGGAAGGAATGGGAAGAGGATGATGGGAAATGTGAGCAACGAGAAATATGATATTGGGACCGTCATCAGATGAATCATTACTAAAAGGATCGACAACAGTTTGATGGCAGCTTTGGAGGCTTTCGGGAAGATCTTAGCAAACTCATACAATCGTAGCCTCAATCTCAACGCTCGAGCAGATGGCTGGCGTCCTGGCTTGTTTGCTGTGTATGGAGAGAGTGTTGGATAAATTTCAACAGTTGGCGGACGCTGAGAGCGGAAATAGACGAATGAAAGAGCACCGATTGCCCAGAGGGAGCCGATGGAAAATGACTTTGTTGATTTGAACGAATGAGCAAAAATCATCGATCCACAGTCATAAAATGAGAGTTTGACGGACAATTCAAGCGAATTGACTGCTTGGAGAAAGACAAGTACCAGTAGAAAGATCGAAGAGACGACTCTGAGGCCGACGAGGATGATCCTCGGTGATCGAACAAATGAAAGTACCACAAGCACAGGGATAAGAAATTGAAGGGCTGGTGGTTGAGTAATGGCAGTGAATATTGTGAGAAAGAGAGAGAGATAAGAGAGAAGTGGAACGAAAGATTTCGAGGAGAAGATGGTTTGCCTTGAGGAGAGACGAAGAGATGAGAACATCTTTGAAAAAAAGTCTGGATGTGAACGAGGTTCAGGTGGAACAATAGATGAGAGTGCCAATACACAGACGAGAAGGATATACGGGACTTTCGTATCCTGATATGGAAACAGATGATAGAAGAATGTGCCAGATATGGAAGGAACTAATGATGCTATCATGTTTAAGATGTTGATGAAGAGACATATGAGAACAATGATTGACAAGACTAGGCGTGAAGTTTTTTTGTGGAATGGAAAAATGCGTTTAATGAGGGGGTGGATAGTCCGACCGAGTGTTTCAGAATCATTTTCCCATCCATATCCTTTTGCATGAAGAGGAAGTGTCGAGAAACTGATTGCAACAATCAGCACGACGAAGAGGAGTGGGAGAAAGCACAAAGATGATGAAGGAATTGCTGCAATATTGAGCAAGATGATTTGGGCAACTGAGATCGCAGGAGACAGGGAAACGATGATGATTTGACGAAAGGTCAAGAATGCCTCAGATTTTGTGAGAGTTTGTGCGACAGATGATTCTGTGGTATATGACGTTGTCTCTGATTGTTCTTCTCGGAATAATGATTGAAGAGATGTTGTGTGATTCGATTTCTTCCTTGTCGAGGTCAGGAATCCAGCGATGAGTTGTAGAAGCGTCAAGAGGAGGAGGATGACCATCCAAACAATCCATCCAACATTCTGTCCGACTGTAAATTTCCTTGTACAATAATAAATAAGCTACTCTGACATACTCCTTGTTTCCAAATGCCAGCACGATCAAGTAACGGATTTCGGAGCTGAAGATGAACTGATGTGATTTCTAGGACAAATAGGAGCATACCTGTTGAAAGATCTGAAAAATGAGACGTGTTAAGACAACGACGAGTGAAATTATCGTAATAACTCGTTCAACCATCTTCTCTGTGATATAAAGGAGGATGGATCGGAGGATGAGAAAAGGACATGAAAAGAGCATGTTGTGAAATAACTGTGTTTGAATACAAACCTTTGAACGTGAGAAACATATTGAGTTTACTGAAAAACGTGTTGAGAACACCACAGATAAAGAACAGAAGACTCAGGAGCGACGTATCCAATGACGAGACTAGAAAGAAGATCAACTAAAAAAAGGAAAAAACAGATGTAAAATATCAATGGAATGAGAAATTTCCAGTTTTGAAACAGAACATCGCGGATTCGGATCATGAAGACAAAAAAAGAAATGTTCTGGCCGATCGTCTTGGGCGCTCAGAGATGAACTCCGATGAAGTTAACGCGATGATTTTTACATATCTATCCGCAACTGGTCTCACTTTCTATGAATTTTCGTTTTATCTCCTTCAGGAATGGAGCATTCTGCCTTCCAATTCTTCCATGAGTCTGAACTTGCTCACACCAACATTGATACTAAATCTCTCTCCTCAGATCGATTCGTTGAGATTCTTCTGAAAGGAGTGACTATGGACTCAATAGAAAACCATATGACTCCGGTATTACCGTTTCTAATTCTATCTATCTAAACTCCTCTATCCCCATTAAAGGCTGGAAGTATCATTGAATGCGACGCTCCAAACACTCTTGCACTCCCTCATACCTGCTATCTCAAACGAGATGGTCGAAAAGTTCCAGTCGTTATCCCTGAATCCAATATGACTGTCGCTCTCAACAATTTAAGAGCATCTCCGATAGCCCAAGCCATTATGAGGAACAGTGAACCTCAGCCTGTTGCTCAGCATGTTCAAGATCAACAGAGAAGACGCTTTTACAATATCTCTCGCGTTATCCAACTCTCAGTCCATGAAAAAGACATTACCACTGTCCAATGGAATCCCACAACACCTTATATTCTTGCCTCTGGGTCAGCTGATGGAACAGTCTGCATTTGGAATCTGCAAGCATGCTTCAACCAAATGAATGGTTATGGAGGCTGCGTTGATGGAGTGTACGATATGATCCAACCACCTGCTGGAGTAGATCTTAGCAACAGAGTTGGGTACATTTTCTTAACTGAGAGCAGAAAAGCCCCTGAGGACCAACACGGGGTCACAGTAATTCGATGGAACTCAACGGGCAGTATCTTGTTTGTAGGGACTGGAAAGCAAAAAGTATATGTTTGGACAAGCGAAGGAACATTTTTGGGAACATACGAACATCATGATGGACCAATAGTCTCGCTTCAAGTCAGTCCTGACGATTCCTTCCTATTGACGACATCAACGGACAACAAATGTTTAATTTGGGATGCAAAGATCTTTGTAAATCAACATTCTCCATTTGTCTGCACAGAACCATTCTCGGTCCACTCAACACACACTGCACCACTTCTTGGTGGAGAATGGCGAGATTCTCTCTGCTTTGTCACGTACGCTTCGAATGGAATGGTCTGTCTCAATATTGTTGGGCTCAACCGCCCAATTGCTTATTTCACTGGTCACCAAGGAGAAGTTAACAGGGTTGCATGGTCTAAAGATCGAACACGTCTCGCATCTTGTTCAGATGATAAATTAGCCATTGTATGGGATGTTCACATCCCATTTGAACACGATATCAGTGTTTGGAAGGAGAGAGGACGGTTTTATGAGGAACAATCACCACAGACAATCGCATCCAAAAAAGAACTAAAGCATCTCAATGGTGTCTACGATTTGGTTTGGGATGAGACTAATGGCAAGAACAATCTCATTACGTCTTGTTTTGATTATCATTTGTACACATGGAACGCGGAAAATGGAGAAATAGTGAAACGACATCCTGGGCATCGGTTTGTAGATATTTTTTCTTTCCTTTATCGTTTAATTTGCTCCTCATTCTTTCAGTGACACAGTCTATGCGCTAGCTCTCTCACCAGATGGAAAATATCTCGCAACCGGTGCAAATGATCAATCTCTTCACCTCTGGAACATGGCAACTGATTCTGTTGTGTTTACTGCACTCAAAAGCGGTGAATTAAGTCAGGTGACGTGGTGTCCTCACGGGTATTGGGTGGCTGTTGCATCATCTCAACATCTTGTTTCAGTTGTGGATGCGAGAGGACTCATAAAAGTTGATGATGATGAATAAATGACATTTTTGATTTTCTTTCGTTCTTTTCTTCTGAATCATTTCACTCTCTTAATTCAAACAACAAGGATATTTGACGGAGAATATACAATATCAAAAGATAAGACTCATTCTCGCGGACTTCCGGAGTTTCATATTCTGTTCTGGGTGAGATCATTTACAGATTATCGAACGATGGCTTGTATGAACTTTATCGTGATCTTACCTTTAGATAAAACCCCTTCTTTTAAGAATTCTGCAACTAATTCTTCTTATTATCTTCTCTTTAACACCTTTTCTGACTTTTCTTCTCATTCTCCGATTCCTCTCAGCAACACCGCGCTCGACTCAAACATTACGTTTCTTCTCATTATTTCTCTGTTTGGTCTACCTCACGGTTTCAATTGTTGGCATTGTCGGACTAGTTAAGATGCCCAGATTCCGGATTGTCTTTCTCTCCACAATAGTCTTTGGAATCATTGGAGTTTGTGTAGCATATGTTGGCTTCTGGAAAAAAGGATTTCCAACCAAAAAGGGAGAAAAACTTACGCCTTGGATCTCTCTCTTCTTCATGGGCAACCTCCTCCTTCACGCTTCGTTCATCTTCATTGCAGCAGCATCATACGGACTCAGACCATCCTTATCATTCGCTCTAACAATTCCCGAAGAGAAAATCAAGGAATTGTTCCCATCTTTATCAGTTAAATCGATGGAAGATCTCCCAAAACTTGTTGCATCGCTTGAAGCAGTTCTAAATGTTGTCGGTGTCTTTACGACGCTCGCCGCTGTTCTTCAGCTTATATCGATTATTCTTGTCTCTATTCATCTCGGAGCACACCAATTTGTTCGAGTATGTCCTCTTCAATCGCATTCAGTTCAAATTTCTCACTTTCCTTCTTTAATCAGTTCTTCCTCACGTTCGGGTCCATTATAATGATGATTATGGGTGCAGCAACTGCCTTTTTCCTCCTTTTCTTGAATCCTTGGAACATCAAGATGGGTGATGCATTGATCATCCCAGAAGCTCACTACAGAACTCTTATATTGCTGTCATTTGCCCTGTGTGCAGTCGGCTTTTGTGGATTGTTCTCTGTGTACTTGAATACACGTTGCAAATGGCTTGCTGGAGTCTATCTTGTTGGATCCATTGTCCTGTATCTGTTCTACCTCGTTTTTGCGATATCGACTGTGCGCCTCCAATACAACCTCGGGAAAACTGTCCCAGCACTGTGTACCCCTGATCCTGACGGGAAGAAACCATCAGGAAAATGTGAACTTCTTCTCACAATCTATCAAGGAAGAATGTGTCCACAGACAGACCAAACTCAAAAAACAGAATGCGAATCCAAGATCAGTAAGCAAGCTCTAACTGATATTTATGTTAATTTGGCATCTGGATGGTGTAGTCTTATCCGTATGTTCCGTTTTCAGTCGAACCATCTTTTTCAGTTTGGATCACTGTATATGTCATCATATTCCTCGGAATTTACGATATCTCGTTCACGTTAAATCTTTTTGAAAGGGTATATCTCTCTTCTTTTGGATCTCGTCATTGTTTTGCCTCTTAAGAAACCACAATTGAAAGAAGGGTTCAGGAAACTCACGCAACATGACGAAGAGTTTGATGGAGATACGTCAATGGTCTGAGCGTACCATCGATCTTCTTTTGTCTTCATTTCTTCTCACTTTACCATGACGTTCATTTCATCACAAACTTGTTGGTTTGAGCTTGTCGCTTTGAAAAAGTCTTGTCACAAGGTGTTCTTTAGCGTGCAAACACGAATTGTGACCCCACCTCGACCTCTTTTCCCTCCACTCTCTGGTTCTACGAACAAAATATTGTGTCGAGCGAAAAAAGAGACCAATTTCGAGCGTTTTGATAAGGAACTTTTTCCCAAGCTTTTTCCAGAACTTTGAATCGGATTTAAATCTGAATAACGCCCAAAATGAGCATGAGAAGCCAGACCTTTTGACATTTGCGAAGAAGACTGTCGTTTGGGGCGATGCGAGAGATAACAAAGTGGGCAATAGCATGTCATGAAAGTTCCGATCATAGACACAGTCTGTTGCAAATATGAAATCCACAGAATCAACAGGATGAATGGATTCTTCAGGTCCACGTGAAAACGATGAAAAAGAGTCCAGAACGGTTTGGAGTGGTGGCGGTTCAGCCCAATTAATTTCAATCGCTTGGGCAGATCCTGTGTAAAAAGGCACTCCAGTGATGGGATGTGGTTGCAATGAGGGAAATCGAACATTATTTAAGTCGATAGTATGATTGATCATCGGCAAGGTTTTTGCTAAATCTGATATAAAAACGTGAGCACCAAGCATTGATGCGAAACAACCAAGAAATCCAGTCCCGGCACCCAATTCTATTGCGTGTTTACCAGAGAAAAAAGTTGGCTCAGATTCAACTATCGACAAAAAGTGCTTTGCAAGGGCTACAGCCGAAGGCCAGAGTTGAAAGGACAGTCCTCTTCTTGGAGAATGAGAAAACCTGACTGACATCGGACCAACGCTCAGAGATGTGACAATGTCCGTGTGAGAATCTGGGGTCGTCTGTTCGAGTAAATCACTTTGATCCCCTTCTAACTCATGTAGGAGTCCTTCTGGAATGAGTCCAAGAGCCAAGAACTCTCCCAAATTTCCAGTGTATTCTCTGTCTGATTCCATTAAAGGAACAGACAATTGAGTCAATTCGATCAATGCATTATTTTTGATGGCGGATCCTCAACCCCAAGAAGATACTATTATTGACGCTTCAAAGCTCGTTCCGACGACAACATCAAGATGGTACGATCAATTTATTTCAGCAGGATTGTTGTGGAATGAAGGAGTCCAACATCTAATGGACAATGCAAAAAAATCACAACAATCAAATGCTCATCCAACAACACAAGCACCAAATCAAACATCTATTCATAATGTCCCTCCTCAATCATCGTTAGGGACAACTTCACCACAAACAGCAGACGAATCGATATCAGATCTTCAAATCCTTCATTATCTTGCACAAGCCATTGAACTTGACATGTCTGCGGTCAGTCTCACATCATATAATTCGGCACCCATCTTTGAATTGGTCTCACGTCTCGAAGATCTTGGTATAGATAATAATGCCGATCTCTCTATTCTATCGTGCTATCTCTATTCGGTTGGCCAACAATGGGATAGTGCAATCGAGGAACTTGAGTCAGCTATGACGATAAAGCCTTCTGATGAACGAATTTCCTTCATTGCAGCAGGGTTATACTCAACGCTCGGAAATATCAACCGAGGACAAGAACTCTTCGAAAAATCTGTTGAATTGGCTCTTCAAGCACCAGAAAGGATACAACCAACACAGCAAGAACAAGATCCCGAGGATTATCTCGAAATCATGCCAGATTCTTCACTGAACGAGGACTCAAATCCGTTTCGTTATCATCATACTCTCGCCAAGTATATATTTGATAAACGCATTCAGCCAACACTTGTCGCTCTTCTCAATGGAACAGCCTTAAAACAGGAGCTCGATTCTGAACCATATGTCAAGAAATATTGCACCGACTCCCTCTTCACACAACTCAACACCGTCTACTGCCTTCTCCTCACTTTTATCCACCATAATCCAACTGACCACCCTCAGGTGTGCTCCTTTCTTGTGTTACTGTTTGTAGATGTATCAAGCTTTCTATACACTGACGTCTCTCCTCTCGTATTGTTCTCTCATCCGCCATTTTTGTCATAAATCATCTGATTTTCCAATATTCCTCCAAACAATTCCTCATCTTGTTCCTCGGTTCCCTCTTGTTCTTTCTGACGAAGAAATATCTCCTGAACCAGCTCCCTCCCCTGCTACTGATCAGATCAATCTTCAACAATTCAGACACTCGTTTTCTGACTTATTTTCGACGCTCAGCATCTCTGATCTGATTTCACTTGGAAATACTGCCATTAAGTTTGGGAATATGGCTCGAGCACAGCTGTTAAAAGTCATGAAAGTCGACCAGAGTTATCGAGTGTCTGATGAGGACATGAAAAAGTCAATTGAACAAACAAAGGCAATTTTCACATTTGCACGAAGTGCTGTCAATGGAACATGACATTCACGTTGATGCATTTACCATATTTTTATCGTTTTATGTCATTTAACATTTCACTTTGAAAGACAATCGTCTCGGATTTCAACAACT
The DNA here is from genome assembly GCA_033064195.1 of Blattamonas nauphoetae. Classification (NCBI taxonomy): domain Eukaryota; phylum Preaxostyla; order Oxymonadida; genus Blattamonas; species Blattamonas nauphoetae. The sequence continues at coordinate 665,424 of JARBJD010000007.1, read as the reverse complement.
TTCTCTCGCTCCCACTGATTGGGGCGTTCTCACATGAGATGAGAATGAGACTGATCTGTGATGTTTGAGAAATTGGTGTCAGATACTCCGAAAAACTATGAATTCTTTTCGTGACTCCACCGAAGTGTTTCAAACAATCCCATTGCAAAAAATGCGGAAGGAAAGGTAAGAAACTTAGTTTTGGATGAGGCCCTTCACGAGATTGTCTTCGGTGCACAAGCGGATGAGAGCTGAATCGGACTCACCACGGGCACGAACACGACCGCTGATAGCGTAGGTCTTGAAGCGTTTTGTGATGACACCATTGGCATCGAGCTATGGTGGAAGGAAAATTAGACAAAAATATCATAGAAAGTCAAAAAATAACGAAGAAGGTGAATGATGATGAACTTTGTCAAACTTCTGGAACATTGAGTTGAACTGAAGCATGATCGTCAGCTGCAATCAATCTGTTAGTAGCAGAGCTGTGGTGGATAGATAATATGATATATACCTTAGATAGAAAAAATAGAAAGCAGACCATTTACGTGGGATGTACAGTTCAACAGTTTCACCCTACAACAAAAAAATGCAAATAACGAAGGAAGATGAACGGATCTTCAGAATAAATTCACACTTTCTCGTTTTGCATGTGGAGTTGACTTGATGAGTCTTAGATCAGGCCCAACTTGATCTGGAGAAAAACCCATACTTCTAGATGGGATCTATCGGATTGGCAATTCTCCATCAGAAATGGAATGAAAAGACAGTGATCTTGTTGGTAACAAGAGTTTGAGAAGTTGTCATCAAGGGCTTGGTTCGTGAGTGTCCCATTATTGGTTCCATGAACGGATCCGACCTTCCCCGTGTCAGACGAGGACAACTGGCACGGGTTCCGACTCGTACCTTACGCTTTTTGTTTGAGAATCTTCCCCCTACCATCACATATCGCCAATTGATGCGTTTTTCATCGAACTTTGGAACAGTGGAAGTACTCAAGATTTCTCATGAAACAGACGAAACAAACCATCTGGAAGCCTTTTTAGTGATCCAATTGAACGTTTCAACAGCAACTTTTTTGATAAATGCACAACAAATATCATTCTCTGACGAACAACCAACGGTTTCACTTCTCACGGAAGAAGACAAAACAGCCTCGATGGAGTGTTCAAGTCAGTTCCGAATCGACCATCTTCCAAAAAACACCACTGAAAAGACCGTCCGACGATTTTGCCAGAACTATGGAACCGTTTATTCCGTTAGTATCGTCCCAGCAAAACATGCTCCAGAACGCTTCGTCAGCGCGATCGTGGAAGTCGACCTGAAAGTTACCCACGATGAATTTATTGTAGTTGGTCAATTAGCCATTATCAAAAAGGCAGAGATATTCATCTCAGAATACTACCAAACCAATCCGGATCACTATCCACCAGATGTTCTCGTCCTGCAGATACTCAATCTCCCAGAAGCGATCACGCGTGAAGCGCTCCGTGAAGCTCTCAGTTCGATCACTCCATTTCTATGGCTTGATCTTCTACCAAAACTTGAGAACTCAGAACGAGAAGCGTACGCTGCATTTGACACGGATCTTCCATCTGCTGTCTTCATTGCCAACTTACGCAATATTGTAGTCTTAGGCCAGACACTCAGCTTTGCGCCACGAAAGAGATTTTCCACTCAGGAACCAAAATCAAAAGAATATCTCAACAAACCTCTAGTCGCTGATGATGGGCTATCAGAACGATTCCAACAATCAACCAAAGAGCGTAGGCCATTTCAGAACTCATACACTCCGAAGGAACCAAACAGTTCGGCTCTCACAACTGTTCAAAGAATTGTAAATGGTTCTGAAACAGAATTGAAGCACACACCGTTCAATGAAAAATGTGTATCAAAAACACAGAAAGCCATAGAACATGTCTCGGAAGCTCAAAGGCAATGTCATATTGACAATATCAATTCACATAAACTGGTCAACCGAGAAACTGCACAAAAACAAGTATCAAAAACAAGAGCAGAGGTCGAGACGGCGGTTGAAGATATCATTCGGATCCATCACAATAACCAGTCAACGATATGGTCACAAGTCGAGCACTATTTTGCACCGATATTGGTACCAGAAGCTAATGTTTCCACTTCTATGTCAATCCTCGGAGTACCTTTTAACTCTGAACCTGCCACAATTCACCAACCAGAAACGAACCCAACAACACGTAAAACAGGCTGACATAAGTCGACTGACGCTGGATGGTGTGTTCTCGTCAGTTCATTTTGAGCCAACAGTCGTACGATGATGGTAACTCAACAGCTTGAGCTCTATCACGATTTCACTTCACCGATTTGACCATTCAATAAGAGTTGAGGAGTTTGGAGAGAGTTGTCTCATTTCATGGACTATGTTGTCCGATCCAATATTTTCTTCCCTTTTTCTACCATAAATTTGAGCCACCAATGCGGTATTGTCTTGAAGAATGAAATAATACAGATCGAACCACAGTGGATGGAAAGTGGTGATTCTGGGCAGGAAACACTCCCTCCCTCAACTCTTTCGACTGAAGTCGTTAAAGAGCTATTAGTCAACTTTGAAAGGCATGTAAAAGTTCGAGTTGTCCTCTTCTGTCGCTCAAAAAGTCCAGACCTTCGCCAATTCTTCAATACCACACAAGATCCACTCTTTCATGATTACCTCACATTCTTTTCCATCCTTTCAACACATTCTATCCAAAATATGATCACATTTCTCTTTAAATGGCGTGACCTCAGGTTTATTCACTTTCATTCTGATGTATCCAATATAGATTCACGAACCGGTCTTATTTCACAGAATTCTCGGAAATTTCGTTGGCACAGATCGCCCTTGACTATTCATTTTATTGTGCCTTAGATTCCCTTTTCCGAGTGAGCGTGATTGGAACATTCTCATCAACAGAGCCCCAACTTCTTGATTCATTCTTTTTTGAAACTGCTAGATATATGTCAACGATATCCTATTCGAAGAAAACCAATTTTGTTCTTGTTTCAAATCTGATGGCTCTTCATGAGCAGTTCGCCAAAGCACTTGGGTCATATTCCCGTCATTCGACAAAACTGATTGCCAAAATGCTTTCCACTCAGCTAGACCTCACAAAGAAATCATCTCATCTCCAATCGGCGCTTTTCCTCTTGAACTTCACATTTATTCCGATCTCATTGGAATCACACCAATCTGTGGCCTTCTGTTGCCATATCCTCTCAAAGTTTCATGAGATTATGAAAAAGACCAGTGAAAAGATCAATAAACATACAATTGCTTTCGTTCTTATCCACTTACTCCTCCAAACTGTCCACGCTCCTCGTTCGCCAAATGTTGACTATTACCAGTGGGATAGTTTGTTGATTGATCTATATCAATATGCAATGCGATGGTCTGCGAAAGAAAAACATATGGCAGCAACTATACCGTTGTGCACAATCATCTTATGTTCTTGTCGAATCGATCATATCCTATCTCACTTTCTGTCCTTCTTTGCCTTCTTAGGCGATTCAATGAAGTTTGAAGGGCATAGAGTCGCTATTGTTGATGCGTTTACTCACGGAATTCATTCATTTTTGCTGAGATCAATCGAACAAGACAACCACATGTTCACACATCAGTCAATCACCAATATCTCAGAGATACTCTTTCATAGATATTCTCCTGTGGAACATTTTTCGATTTACTATGTGCAGTTTATCCTTTCAGTAGCCACAACCCATCTCCAACAAGCCCTGCACATCATCATCAGTCTTCAAAAGCAGAAGTACACAGCTTTCTCTGACCGAGTTTTTATTTCACTCTCAGCTTTAAATGCACTTGTGAATGCCTATCAGCATGTCTCTGACTTTGCTCCCGATCAAATGATGCCAACAGAAGCGCCATGTGTGATCCCTCTCTATCCATCACCTGCTCTGCCCATGCCCACCGCAAATCAAGGCCTGACCCAAAAACTCCCCTCTGGGTTGAACTTTAGTTTTGAAGCACTGTACACAAATGTCATTTTACCAACGAAACGCATCTTTTCAAGGACAAACGTCTTCACAGCCGAAGATGCCTCGCTGCTTCTGCGGAGACCTCTTTCTGGACTCCCCACTGAAGATGACATCACCTTTGCGACCGAATTTAAGACGAATAATCTCAATCCAAATGAATCTCTGACTTCTGAGAACTATTTTCTGTCACAATTTGACCTCTCAAACAATCCCAACCTTATCAGTCAGAAGAGTCGGTATATCATTCCACAAACACCAATCGGACAAAATGTGTTCTTCCCACAAATCGCTGCAGCATTAATCACGCTACGGTCAGCACGCATCCATAAGCAAGCCTTCATCACAGAATTTGATCAACCGAAGAACACCCCGTTCTTGAGCGTTCTGACAAATTCGATACCTTTCACGTTCAGAATACAGACATCATTCCTTGTTACAACCCCGTTCACAAAAACAAGTTCTGGCATCGCTGGTCTCTCTCGAGAAGATGAACGACTGACTCTCTTGGAAAACATGCTAAAAACAACATTCTCAGAGGAAAAGGCTGGAAGCCCTGAGACACACGGTATTAATGATCGTGGTTATGTCTGGATGACTCCGGACACTGTTGATGAAGCAACTCAATCTCTTTTCAATGATTATTCAGCACCACTCCTTACTCCAAAGTCTCCCTCATCAGAACCACACATCGGCGAGAATTTATTGCTCGATGGAACTCCAGGTTGGATAAAGCGGGCATTCTCCACCCATCCGTCAAAATGGTCGATATCTGGAGTCACTCGTAGTGACAACTTCAATACCCTGCACCCACTTCAAATTCTGCATGGGTTCTACTCCAAACACAATGAGCCTCTTCCTTTTCTGACTCCATTCTACCTCGGAACTGGAAAAGCTCCTGAGCTGTCTTTCCAACAACTTCAAAGAGCTCGGCAACCGTACAAGAATCCCATTTCTGAGAAAACTCCGACAGCAATCCTCCACGCGATGTCGATCAAGGCTGCTGAGCTTCTTGGAGAGCGGGATCCTCTCATTGCCTATCATTCGCAGCCTTCGCAAGTGAACAGATTCCTTCCCATCATCCAAAAATCAAACCATCATATTGACGGAACACGCTCGAATTCGTACACACCTTCAAATCTAGCGTCTTCTACCACTTCATCTCGTTTGGCCCTCAAAACGACCAATTCACCTTCTACTCTTCCGGCACAGACCAAAGAAGTCAACCTGACTTTCACAAATCTGATCAGATGGAAGCTCTTCGAAAACAAGTTTCCATTTCGATTAGCGTATTATCTTTCGTCAAACGAAGAGCAACTCTGGAGAAATCTTGAAACTCTCAAGAACGAGTTCAGGGGGCTCGTGTTGAATGCTGCAATGGTCAGTACTTTCCGTGTGGCCGCAGTTGGACGGGATAAACAATATGGTATCTTGTCCATGTCTCTCCTCCTCCGCCTCTGCGCGCACCTAAAGATGAATAGGAAACAGACGGAGGATTTTGTCGCCATTCTCGTTCAGAATTTCATTCATGTTAATCCGTCGATTCAATTTGCAGCGGGTCAGTCACTGACCTACATCTTCCGCACATCACCTCCATCTCGCCCGATCATCATAACGAAACTATGTGAGTTTGTGGACACGATTAGTGATAGTTATGCGAGTCTCATTGCCCTCTTCTTCAAAAAGATCATCGACTTGATCAAAGAATGGAATGAGTTTGTGAACAAAGGCGAACCAAAACCAACAGGTTTCAAAACAACCTTGTTCGCTCTCCCAAAACAGACAGACCTGACAAAACAGGCATCCTTGGAGCTTTTGGGATTGAACGATGAAGACGAGCCGTACACCCCAAAGCTTGTCTACGTCCAAGCCTTCCAAGCGCATACATTCCTCCTGCAACACTTCCCTCTCCATGTACTTGAGTCACTCTTCATTATGGGTCTATGTTCGCCAGACTGCACAATTCGAAAACATGCGTTCATCGCTCTCAAAGCAACGTCAACATTGTATGACACGCTCTGTCGCCAATCGAATCTTATCCCTTGTGTCACTGTCTATTCCGCAATCACAACTCATATGGATCAACTGATGCTCTCGACACAGGAATTTGCAGATACATGGTCTCTCCCGAACGAGAAATTGAAACCACTCGAACTGATGCATTATCTGACGATTTCTGACCTCCCACCAGTCGGATCGCCAGCTATGAATGTTCTTCTGAAGTATGCTTCTATCTCAACAGTTGAAAACAAAGGACAAGGAAGGGGGTCGAACACATCACCGGCAGATATCTTGACTCACATGATGTGTGGACCAAGACAAGATGAGCTGTGGTCGGAGATTGTTGGACACATCGCATCGATCATCCAGGATTGTTGCCCAGATTCTGTTAAACAAGCGTGGATTCGGATCAGCATGCGACTTCACTACGGAATCACAACGGAATCGAAATCATTCATCCAGACAAAACCAGACACTCTTTGGAGGTTGATCTGTTATCGACATTACACTGCTTTCATGTTCGCTGTGAATCCTTTCCAATCTGGATCCACTGGAACTGTGATCTCCCAAAGCAAGAAAGTCGTTCGACTCGACCACGACGAAATATTTAGTCATATTTTCAGATTGTTCACATCAACAAACGATTATCAACATTCGACAGGCGTTATTTCGTTGTTGCGACTCCACCCAACCCTGCACGTACAGTTCTTTCAGATCTTTTCAGATGTGATCAACAACTCCTTTGATCGGATTGCGACTGAAGCTCCCAAAATGACACGCGAAATGTCCGGAATTGCTTATCTGATCTTTCGGTATTGTCAAGCACAACCAGCACTTCTCTTAAGTCCAATGTTCTCGAACGAACGGACGATATTCATTCGATTTTACAGCAGATTGGAACTCTTAACGATCTCGTACATTCAGCATCAACCTCTCCAACTCGCACCTCAAGCATTCCTTCAACGGTGGTTGAACATGGCACAGATTGCAGTGACACATGCTGCATTTACAATCCTCCTTATAATGATGAAAAAGCAGATGGATTCTTCGTTAGTTGGCGTTCAAGGACTTTCAGGGGCACCATCGATGTCAGATTGGAAGGGATTGGAGTACGCTACTTTCGACAAATTGACACTCGACACAACTGTATGCACGCCTCCATTCTCCACACAGGTTATAAGCACTCCATCTCCCGCAATGCTCTCGTCTGCATTCACGCCTCCTTTTGGGGAGAAGGGCCTTTCGCTCATCAATCTGAAGGAACAATCACAACCACCACCGTCTGTGCAGAGTAGTCCGCAAAATGAGCCTGAAATCAAGAAATCTGATCACATCACAAAGATTCTCAATCTCATCAGTCCTGGGGATTCGGAAGAGAAGCCACAACTTCTCCAGTCTTCACCAAAGGGCATGATTCATCTCCTAACCACACCACTTCAAAGCAAAGACAAAAACATTCTCGTGCTCCTCGCATCGTCATATTTTCCGCTCATGACGGAATATAAACTAAGGTTCCATGAACTCTATCCGACCACATATGACAATGATTTACCAACTCCGTTCCTTCACAAATCATATGCAGAGGTCTTTCAGAGATCAATTGCCCAGATTGGACAAAAAGCAACACTTGTCACAACGCATGCTCCAAGTTTGCCATTTGGGATGAAGGATCCGATTCAAAGGGGAATCGGAACAGGGAATCATTTTAGCATTCCAAACCCCATCTTTTTGACAACACAGCCCTCTCTCGTCCCTTCTTCTGTGTCTGTCACAAGGTTGCAAGGTCTCTCGGCACCGTATCCAACACAAGAGCAATCTTACCTTCTCGACCCATACGACAATTTCATCCAACAAAACCATATCAAAGAACACACCCTCTTTCACAATCCAAATAACTTGGACGCACTCGCAGCAACACCTGTCTCGAAGGAGAAACCTACAGACACCATCTTTTCTATATTTGATTCATCCGCCTACGTAGTACCAAATCAGATGGGAGTCCCGAGTGTGACCTCGACCAGTCCAGAAAGCTTATTTCCCATTAAAAATGTCGATGATTGGAATCGGAAAATGGGAATTGTGTCAGAGTTGACACGAACAAACGACAATCTGACATTTACGTATCACTCATCACTCTTCTCGCTCCAAACTCAACATGCATTGATCACTGGAACGTACAACATTGTTGAGGGACTGATGAGAGAAACTACGAAACTTGATCCTTCCTTCCTCTCGTACCGAGATGGGCCAGCAAGTGTTGCGCCAACTGTCATTGCTTCTTCTGTACACCCGCCTATTGATGCCAATGGAGAGACACTCCTCTCTCCCTCTCATCGTTTCAGGCTCTTCTGCATTTATCTCGCACTCCCACAAGCTTTTAGTACGATCCCAGAGATTAGAGATTCGCTTCACACGATAATGGGACAATCTCAACTCATCCCAGCTCTTGAATCTCAGTTCACAGATTTTCTACTCACGTTCAATACCGTCATCACTCAATCGTGTGCACTCCTCCTTGACGGTCCGCTCTTCCACAACAATGTCTTCATCAATCAGAATCCATCACTGTCAACGGTTCGCTCCATGCGCCGTGAAATGGCTGAAGCGAAGGACAAGAATGATAGTGCTGCCATCCTCCATCGCATCGCTCCAGAGGATAGTCTTGTATTTGTCAACGCAACGGTCTCTGTACAGGAAAAATCAACCGCTGAATTGATTCTCAGGGACACGGTTCGATATTACCTCAATAAGGAGAGCGATCCGACGAAAAAGCCGGGGAGACTCTCACCTCTTGAGCAAGTCTTCCCGCTCATTTCCTCTGTCTCAGCTCCTCTTTCGAACATTGCTTGGCTTGCATCTCTTCCAACGAGAAAACCGCCACCATATTACACATTCAAAATGTCGCCATATCTCACAATGACACCGTTGATGTCAGGTACAAGCTCGGTCAAGCATAGTATTCCTCCCATCACAAGAACACCTGCATCAGAGAATGAACTGGATCATCAAATCATCACAGTTGATAGTTCAACACCGTTCTCACGATACATGGGGAATTTATACACAGCTGCAGGACTTATCTCATCCCATTTTGGAGACATTCCAGAAGGAACACTTCCACAGCACCAACTCCCGAATGGGTTCTACAAAGGATCAACATTCGTTCAAACTCTCTCGAGTGATATGAACAAAGCTCTTGGGCATACGTCATTCACGCCTCCAGCAGTTCAGGTTCCTATGCCAAGCCAATTCATCGCACTTATGACTCAGATGAGGCTCTCGCCAACAAACATTCCAACTTCATCATCTTATCCATCTTCACCACCATTTCCGACGCATTTTGGAAAGATCCTGAAAGCAATTCATGGAGTCAGTCAATTCGATGCAACTGTGGATACCACACTCTCAAAAGTGTCGACCCTTGCACGACATAGTCGTCTGTTGGTCGTCCCGTCAAAAGAACAGAAATTGGAACAACAAAAGAAGCGACTGACTATCCGCTCTTCACAACGGATCTCTCTCCCTGGCTCCCCAGCAGGTGGAGGAGTGGGGATCAAGTACATGCGAGTTGTTCAGGAAATGGTTCCATACCGTTTGATGTCGGGAAGCACCATTGTGAATCCGAACTTCCGAAATCTATCACAACAGAAATTCATGCAGGGGACAACTTCCAACCTCGGAGGTAACCAGATGTCTTCATCATCGACTGGACTTCCATCGTCATTCACACAGCCCTCACCGTCAACTCCTGTTTCAAGTTCAACTCAGGCTATCAATACTATTCATCCCATTTTTAACCCAGGTATTACACCACCCGGTGACGTTCTCTTTCCTGGGTTTGCCGATTCGACACCATCTCTCCTCGAAACACTTCATCCAATCAGCACAGAAGAGGAATTGGCCTCCAACTTGTTTTCCCAGATTCAATCTCGTCTGACTGAGAAGGTGTCAGACTACAACGGAGGAATCGTGTTGTGGTGGATAAACACTTGTTTCACTTCTCCCTTTGAATCAACAAGACAATCTGCTCACACTGCTCTGAAAGCTCTCATCACTGCGAATCCGTCAAGAGCAAGTGTATCAGTCGAGCAGTGCTACATCCACAAAGCTGATTCAGGACTTGTTGAACAGCATTTTAAAGTCCTTTATGAACTCCTTCTTGAAGATCAATTGTTCCAACCTTCGATTGTGATGATAGTACTTGGATTATTCATGTTGACGAACGCAAACCATCAAACCAGAGCTCAAGCTGCTAGAGTTTCCATCACGCTCTTTCGGCAATTTACAGTGGACACTTTTTCCGAAAGTGACGAACCATCAGAAAAAGAACACTTAAGCCGAAATGTGTGTCTCTCAGTTCTTCACACTCTCTACCACATCCCTGATGTGATCAGTGATCTGAAAAACGTCCAAAAAGCAACAATGGAATGTTATTCGATCCTCTACCCAACTGTATCCTCAGCCTTCATTCGAACCATCCTTCAAGCTATCCGACTCGTTCCATCAGTTCAGTCGAGCAGCGTTCTGATTGGATTACTAATTCCTCACGCCCAGAATCTCTCTCTTGATGAGCCATACCTTTACCCAATTCTCAAGTCATTCTTCGATCTCACGTTGGAATTTGGGTCAATCTGCCAACACGAAATCATGTCCCTCTGGAATGTTGTTTCTGAGAAGAGTGATGTTGTTGAGGCATTAATCTCGTTAATCATCATGGGTCTGAAGAACCATGGAATGAATATCTCAGAAACATCCGGCAGCTCGCTTCGGAATGATCATGAAGAGCCATACTTCCTCCCAGCAATTCTGAACACAATCACACCTCGTCTTTTCACAACAAAACTCAAACACAAACCACAAAAAATATTGGGGAATCATCCACTCGTCAATTCATCGGCAATTTCGACTCCCAATGCATCAGCTCCTTCTTCAAATCCGTCCAAACGCCAGCTGACGATTCAAACTAGTTACGATCCATCAGCAGACACGTCCCCAGCTCTCTCTTCTCGCACTCCACAGCAGTTTGCCCCTGTTTCTCCGAAACGAGGCTCTCAACCAACAATGCGCCAACTCCCTGCGCATTATCGGTCATCAACGGAAGCCAAGTTTTCATTCGATAATCCGATCGGTGCAAATCAATCTCCGAACCTTAGTTCTGCCTCGCACCAGCCGCCCCTCTCTGCCACGACGACGATTGTTCGTACCCCTTTTGAATCACCCATCAATCTCCCATTGTCGCCTTCTTCTGTTCAACTCGCCTCTGTATCATCTCTTGGCGAATCAATTAAGCCGCCTTCAACACCAATTTCTACGTCATCGGATAAAGTACACACTGAAATTGCATTTGCCACGCCACATCCAGCGGACCAGTTGGGATCAGCACGGTCCAATTTCGCAAGTTCGATGGGTCCGATCAAACTTTACCAAACGACTTCTGTCCCAGCCGACTTACACTTGACATCTCTGCCATCGTCACCGGAGTCATTTGCTGGAGTCCAGTCAATATCTCTGCCAGTCCCAGATTCGTCGATGGAGTCTTTTACAGGATCTCCGCCTGTTCAAACCACAAAACCATCCGGTCCACCATCAGGAATCATGGCAGGGGGTGCACTGGGCGGAGGACCAGGAGGGCCACCTGGAGCAGGACAGAGTGGACCACCTGGAGGAGGACCACCTGGAGCAGGACCGAGTGGACCACCAGGAGGAGGACAACCTGGAGGAGGACCGCCTGGAGGAGGACCACCAGGAGGAGGGCCGCCTGGAGGATTCAAGCCTGTTCATGACTGGTGTACTCTCTCATACAATCCGTCTCTCACAACATCGTCGAATTCACTTGCTCATCTCTCGCTCCAGGCAGCCGCTGCTGCTCCACCGTTCTCGAATTATCTGTATGAATCAGAGAGTGAAAAGAAACGTGGTGCGCATCTCCAACAATCTCCTTTGACAGGTACATCCTCCTTCTTTTCAGATCTATCGTATGACAATAGTATGCCAACTATTTCTCTGATTTTGTCGATCTGCACGAAATCTCATCCAACCACTGTTCTGAACGTGATGGATGAATGGGAAGATCATGTCTCACAATTCGCCCTGACATCTGCAACTGCACAAGCCAAGAAATCGTCGAATCTTGCGACGAGAAGCGAATTTGAACGATTGATTGGATATGTCCATCAGACTGAAAACGAACTTCTCAGGTTCGTCCTCAAAGCGGATCTCGAACAATTTGCTCATGGTCTTAGTTATCCGTTCAATCCAACATATGTTGAGAATCGGGAAGAACTCATCGAACCGCCTTCGCATCCCGTTACATCACAACTTGGAACAGCTCCAACTCCGAATGAGAAATCGCCGGTTCTTCCCAAACCAACTTCCAAACTGTGGATCTCCTCGTTCCACCGAGAAGATAAACTAACCAAAGAACAGAAGAGCGATATTGCCAACATTCTCGAATGCATCAAACCGTCTTTTGGATCGTCAACGTTGGCGACACTCAGATCTTCGCCATGGGCAACTATTGCAGCACAGAGCCTCCCGTTACATGTTCTTCTCACATTAAACTGTCTCATCTTGAACAAGCCCATGCCAGAAATCTCATCTTTTCGAATTTTCCAGGTCTTTCCGGACACAATCGAATTTCGTCTGACCATGTTGGGTGTGAAGGGTCTCTCGTTCCTCTCTTGGCTACTCCTCAGAGGACTCATCCCTCTCAATGCGATCACGCAAATCTTTCATCATCTCCACAAAACCCTTCCACACACTTATCAGCATTATACCATCCTTCATCGATACTTCGAACTTGTCTCGTATGTTCCACCGCAAGATGATCCACTCTTTATTCGGGCAGAGCGCTTCCTGAATGTTACACAGAAAGGGAAGTTGCGGGTTCTCCACACCCTCATCAGTGATAACTTGCTCCTTCATGCAGAGAACCCAGATATGATCAGAATTCCGAAACCATCTGATACTCACACGATCATCACACAATCATCTCTTTCTCCGACCACCTTTGATGCATATTCTCAGCTGTACACCTCGTTCAGTAGGATTTTTGCCCATCGATGTCCGAAATGGTGGTCACAAATCATGAGAGAAACAAACAAAGTTCCTGTCGCTCGAGACCGGCCTGCAAACGTGTACGATCCTCTCACCTGGGATCGTGTGAAACTACCGTGGCCTCCTTCACCCGCCATGATCACTCCAACTATGTTGATGAATCCACCAGACTCAAAGACCCTGGGACTGTTGGATGGATCAGAGTTTTATGTTGCTTCAATACTCTCGAATCTAACAATCCATCGAACTGATCGTTTGATTGAACTGTGTTCATGGGCTCTCGTTCGAATTAACGCAGAAATAAAAATGATTGTTGATGACGAACGAAGCAGGGTCGGATCTTTGGATGACTTCAAGCCATCTTCTTCCTTGGTTGCTCTCATCACAACCCTCATGTCAATCCTGCGCAGTACAGAAGAACTGCTCCATTCTCCACAAGTTCTGACCAGGATATATTCAAGGGTCTCGGCACAGACAAGGAGGCGAAAACTCTTTGGAGACTATCTGGTTTGGGCTGGAAGACCAAAGGGCGGATGGAAACGGCGGAAGCAGTTGCTATTCAATGAAACATCTCACAAGGGAACGGAAAGAAACAGAGTGCTTCTAAATAGTAAGTACATTCAACATCGAAAATCAGCAAGGGAACGATCAGAAAAGGAAGCAGAGAACTTCACGAGCCAAAATCGAGATGTGATGATTGACAAACTCAGAGTCCTCGTGAAGAAAGATTTCTCCTCACAAAATCGGACTTTGAAAAAAGAACATTCTGTTCGAAATCTGAATCGCCCTCAAAATCGGACTGTTTTACCAAGTTTTACTCCTCTACCTGTCCACTGGGGATTCTCCGATCAAAACTCACATGATACGCCGATGGAGGATGACTCCGAACATTCTCTTGATCGGAAGAAGGATCCCCGCTTTTCTGATACGTCGCTGTTGGGTTTCTCTGGGAGAATGCCTCCTCGGCGATTCGGTCTTCCGAAAACGAATCCAACAGAATTTGGAGCCTCACTCCCATCTCTGAAGGTGAAAGCTGATTCATCATACAAGATGTTCTCACGAACGAACAACTCCTTGGTTGAAATTAGAGTGACAGCTATTGTCCAGCGCTCAACCAATATAATCCGTACTTTCCGTTCTCTTCTGTCGACGTTCATCCACACGCCGATTCTCAAAAACATCCAGAAACATTACATTCAACAACGAGATCGGCTTCAAGGGAGTACAAGTGAAAAGATCCGATCGACAAAATCAGATTTGAAGGCCAATCCTCTCGGTCCATACATCCTGCGCACTAATTCGGAGCATTCAACGTCATCACTACGCCTCGACCCATCAATTCTCATTTCTTTGCTCTCTCGATCAATGTCTCATGTGATTCCAAGTTCCTACTTTCAGTCAACTTTCTGTTACAGGACTTTACAGAATGCAGTTCTTGCCACTTCGTCGACACAGTCAGCTATCGCGATTCAAACGTTGATGTCACTCTCGTCTGCTCGAGATCCTGCAGTCATCGCCATAGTCGCCTTTGAACTCGTCCGAAGCGTCAGTTTCTTCGAAGTTGGTGGATACGCAGCGTTTACAACATTTCTGTCACATCTCTCTCATTGTATCAATGTTTCGACTCCATCGTTCCTCATCCAATTCAGCAGATTGTTTTGGGTCGGTGTTGCTCTCCTCCAGTCCCCGTTCATCCCCATCTTTTCAGCTGGACTGGAATTCATGATTGGTTATCTCCGAAAGTGTACTCCTCTCTTTGCTACGTCTTCTGTCTTCAGGAATTCAATCCTGAATTCACAGCCTCGGAAAGGACTCTGGCCGTATGTTGGATTGATTCCTCTGATTATGAAAGGGGTCTTCCACAATTCTTCAGTCTACCTCACATGTCAACTTCTGGCGTTGTGTCACGTTCTACCCCCTTCTTGCGATAGCATCATGAACCCACTAGCTATTATTGATCCGGCAGGAGCTTTTGCTTCCTCTCTCATCATGATACTTCCGATGTTCTGCGCAACATTGGATGGTTTCGCAATTATTGCTCGATTATTCACAAACCCGTCGGATGTCTTGAAACAATCATCTGTCTTTCCGACATCAACGGAACTGCTTGTCTCTCAACAAACAGCAAAGGAAGCATCGGAACCAAACAAACTGGATGATTCGTCGATTCTCTTCATGACATCTCACTCAACGACAGCTGCTCTTGATGCACTCACCCTTGGCAGACTGAACGCTCAACAAACACTCTCATTTAGTAACATTCACGAACAAATGCAGGATTCTCAGCCCATCGCCGAGCATCTCGCCCCACTCCTTGAACCACTAGAAACGGATATTCTCAACGACAACCTCAAGCAAATGCTTGATCCAACAACGACTTTCGAGAATGATTCACTTCCCTTCCAGGAAGAGAGAGTTCGCTTGACAAAACAGTATATTCTCCTCAGAGACATTGCTCAGTTCTTCACCACTGGAGCACTGATTCATGGTCATCCAATGATTGGAGTGATCATGTCCCGTTATGCGTCTGGTCAGTTCACAACAAGCTCAGATTTTCTGGAATCTCTCATCCCTCTTCTTCTCTGCGCTATTCTCGATACTCCGAACGAAATTTACGTTGTTCATGGTCTGCTTCGGATGATTTTCTCTCTGGAAAGTCATGAAATCACGAAGCATATTTTCCAGATCTTCAGCATTGTCCTCGTTGAATGTGGAAGTCTCAGTGATGTTCAATTGTCGAATCTCGACTCCACACACAATCTCCATGCTGGTGTTGGTGCATCACGGATTGATCGACCTTTCGACGCCACAGGACCATCGCTGGATTCACCAACTGTTTCAGAAACAAGGCATCTCCCGAGAAAAGCAAAAGATAAATCACCTTCGACGACTCTCAATCGATTGATGGCAAAGAAAAGAATTGCGCCGCTTCGGAGAATAACACCGTTATTCATCTGTCATCCAAGGTACTCGTCGATCTTCACAACCATTCTTGCCAGCTTCATTGATTCACCGATCAGAATTGAAACCGCCCGACTCCAAGCTCTCTCATTGTATTATGGAAAGGTTCAACTTATCCCACCACCAAGCATCGAACAGCTCTCTCTCCCTCTCGTTAACCCTGAAGTGTTCCTCGAAACTGTGCCATACACACAAGATTCTGGTTCTCTATATCGCAACACCTTTTCAGTGATTGAAATTCCGTCCATTCTGTTCAACTCTCTTTACACGGAATTGTCATCATCATTGAAGGTTGATCTTCCACTCGATTTCCATACAAAAACAGAAACTGGAGCACAAATGGAATCTGGCACAGCAAGCACTCCAAAATTTGAGAGAGAAACGCAAGAAATTGCTCACCAGGCGGTTCTTGGGTTCATGGCTCATTCTGTGATTCCGTCAATGGCCATAACTCGACAGGAACCTCACAACAAATTTGAGTACATCTCAGAGATTGGGACGTTCGTGCGAGGAAAGGAACACTTGATGATGAACATGAGAGGATTTAACTCTCCCCAAATGACTGTTTTGACCAATCTGAATGAGCTGAACACAGATTCAAGTCAAGCTCAGAATCTCATCACAACTCTCCGAATCCTACAGCTTTTGATGCTCCCTTCTTTTGCATCCACCTCCCAGCTCTTCTCTCAAACAAATGGAATGATGCGAACGATGTCAGACACTTCTTTTGGATCTGTTGTGTCGAGTATTTCATCAGGAGTAAGCCGATCAGAATCTTCCTCACTCAATCGCTCAGAGGACCCATCCCACGAAAACGAGACATACGCTCTGTTCGCTCTCCTGGATGGATGGGTCCGAAGAACGCCTCAAGCAACCCGAAATCAAATTGAGTCTGAAGCGAACCTGAAAATCTCAGAGAATGACTCACTTGGTGTGAAGTCAGCAATCCTCGTCTCTCAACAAATCTCGCACGTCGTGAAGAATGTGTCGGCTGCGACTATTGCTGGCGTGGACCCGCTCTTCGCCACGGCCAACCTCTTCAAATCGCTCGGTATTGCTGTCGGGTCAATGGTTCGTCACCATTTTGGAGACAATCTATCAGCTGAAGCAAAAGCTGCTTTTGAATCTAAAAGCAATCCGTTTGGGGCTGATCCAAAAACAGCTTACCCTCCAGCCCTCACAAGGAGCTTGACAGATTTCTCCGTCTCATCACTCTTCGGTCCGCCTAAGGAGATCCAAAACCCGAATGTTCTTGACATGGTCTCGTTGAAAGATAAGTCCGGAAAGGACAGAGAGAGTATTCAAGCCAAACGCAAGAAGTTGACTGGTGACGAAGCCTTCAGAGAATGGTTCTGTTCATATTTACTTTATTTCCCTGGAATTCCGATTCGTCACTTGTTCAAGACACAAGGAACAGACCGACAAGAAACGTCCAGCAATCAAGATAGACAGAAAGAGCGACAACGTCAACTCGACGAATCAATGGAGAGTGCAGCAAAAATCCAGACTTTTGATGATATTCTAAACTCATCCATGTTATCGGCATTCCCACCACAACTTGAGGCCAGAATGCAAAAGGAGATGAACGAAACATGGGATGGACATGTTAAACGAGAGTGGGAAACCAATGAACGCTTGCTGAAATTTGACATCGATGGTTTGTCTTTCAACAATATTAGATTTTTGTTTTTTTAAATTATATCTCTTTTCATCTCGTCATCTTTCATCTCTCTCCTGTGTCAGATGTGGATACGGAATTTGCGAACTATCCTGACCTCGGCCGAGTATATGTCAAAGGAGAAATTGATCAGAATTGGCTTCATCGCCAAACCCAAAAGCAAGACGATGGCGAAGATCAGAGTTTTGGAGAATCTTCTCCAGACGATGGGTTCTCAGAGAACGGCTCATCAAACGTCACTCACTCTTTCTCACAACAATCAAGCATTCTCCCAGAACATCCGATGATCTCGGAACTTGGGGTCGATACAATTATGAATTTCATGGATGAAGATGTTCATGCCCAGGTGCTAGCCTCACTGAATGCTCGAACCGATGACAAGCCAATCATTCTAGCCGAAGATCACGACGAAAGCGATTCTACAGATGATGAGTGGAGGAGTGAGGAATCATCCTCGTCAGTTATGGGCAATGAGGGTATTGAGGAGGGACACCAAGTTGTGGATCCCACAGAAATAACAGAACAGTCCACAGATCGACAGGAGGAAGACAATGAACGACCTGAAACACTCGAAAGTTCACCAAGAGTGATGCCAGTGTCTCTCACTGAAGATTCAACTCAATGAGACACATGGACGGGACATTCAGAGAATAAGATGCGCAGTCCACTTGGATCAATTGGATTCGTGAAGACACGTATGAAACGGAAGCCTCCTGAACGTGAGCACGATGTGAGTGAAGGGTCTCTGGAAGTCAACCAAAATAAGAAATGACGATAATAGCTGTGTATTGTTACGTCCTCTTTATTCTTCGTGATTATTATTGTCTATATCAGTGTTAATTTTTTTGATCTTCCTTTCATTTCACAGATGATAAAAATTCCTTGATTCCCCTCCATTCAGCGAGCTCCCCTCCATTTTGCCTCTTTTATGGAAAGAATAAGAACAAGTCTCAAGGCATGTAGATTCGTCATTTCTCTTTTGAGAGCTTGTGAAACTGTCTTGAAGTCGAAAAACTTGAAGTGGCACTCGATCGACCCACAAGGAAAATCTCAACTGGGAAAAACATCCGCGGGGTTTGCTTGTTCGGAGCTCCGAGAAGAATCTTAAGTATGGGTTGATCTAGCCATTTCTGCGATGAAAAAAGAAAAACGTGCTTAACTTCGTTCAGGCATCTTTTTCAACAAAGATTTGTTCATTAAATTAACAAAAGATTCCGTTTCTGCAAATATCCAATCAATAATCATTGATCAGATGGTATGAGTATCCTTTCGCGCCCACTTTGATCGAACTCAAAATTTGGAAAACTTGCATTTCAGGCTTTTTATCCCCAAGAAGACTAAATGTGCTCTTGTCTAATAAAATCGCTTCATCGTGATATGATTAGTCATATTCGATGCGATTTCATCGGTTAAAAAAACAATAGATTGAAAAACTGGTTTTCATGATCAATCTCCCCTGTCGAATCGAGGAGTCCTCCACGACGAATGTCCTCTTTATCTTCGTTTCCATCGTATGTATATTCTTCTTCTTTCCTGTTTAATCCCTGTATTGCCTTTTTCAGCGAGAATGAGTTATCATCTTTCAGATCTTTCAATTGGACAAAGATGATAGTAGTGTCAATAATCCACGATCTGTTAATAGTTGTGTCACCAATATGTCCCATGTCACCAATCCGGCCTTTTTTCTGGAAAAATCAATATCGGTCAAACTAAGAAAAATCTGAAATTTAAGAATTATACTCCCACGCGATCCCGAGAAATCCTCAAAATACCCCCTTTTGCCCGATGAAAAACATCGTTTTGGCAATATCTCAACAACCAGTGAATCGATTTCGATGAAATTTTTCACACAAACGTTTTTGGTGAAACGAACATTTTGCAAAATTTGGAGAAAAAATTCTGCGTATTTGGGAAGATCGGAAAAAACCCATATTTTTCTCGACAAAATATTCTTAGGAAAAAATCCTTTTATTTTTTGTTCATCTTTTGTCGAGATCTATCCGACTATTATGCCTTTTATTTGATTTTAAAACGGATGGCTGGTTGTGGAGAAATGACCGCAAAAGTTGAAAAAATGTGTGCATTCGTAACGTAAAACGTATTTTGAGGTTTTCTCGGGATCGGGTGGGAGTATAATGCTAAAATTTTATTTTGTTCTTATAGTGGTGTCACCAAACCGTCCGGCGTCACCAATCCGGCCTTTTTCTGTGAGGGACTATTTTGGTCAAACTAAGAACAAAATAAAATTTTAGCATTATACTCCCACCCGATCCCGAGAAAACCTCAAAATACGTTTTACGTTACGAATGCACACATTTTTTCAACTTTTGCGGTCATTTCTCCACAACCAGCCATCCGTTTTAAATCAAATAAAAGGCATAATAGTCGGATAGATCTCGACAAAAGATGAACAAAAATAAAAAGGATTTTTTCCTAAGAATATTTTGTCGAGAAAAATATGGGTTTTTCCGATCTTCCCAAATACGCAGAATTTTTTCTCCAAATTTTTGCAAAAATGTTCGTTTCACCAAAAAAACGTTTGTGTGAAAAATTTCATCGAAATCGATTCACTGGTTGTTGAGATATTGTCAAAACGATGTTTTTCATCGGGCAAAAGGGGGTATTTTGAGGATTTCTCGGGATCGCGTGGGAGTATAATTCTTCAATTTCAGATTTTTCTTAGTTTGACCGATATTGATTTTTCCAGAAAAAAGGCCGGATTGGTGACATGGGACATATTGGTGACACAACTATTAGTTTGACCAAAATAGTCCCTCACAGAAAAAAGGCCGGATTGGTGACGCCGGACGGTTTGGTGACACCACTATAAGGATAAATCACAATTGGGCTTGCTAATAGTGGCGTCACCAATCGGTGTCCTGTCACCAATCGGTGCTTTTTTCAATAAATGTCACAATGGGTCAAACTAAGAAAACAATAAATTTTTAGAATTATCCTCCCACGCGATCCCGAGAAAACCTCAAAATACTTTAAACAGTAGGTTACCGTACATTGTTTTCACTTTTTCAATTTTTTTCTTTCATTTCTCCACAACCAGACGTCCGTTTCACACCGAAGAAAAAGCATTTTTTTCGTAAAGATATCGATTAAAAACGATCAAAAAATAGATGGTATTTTTTTCACATGACATTTTTTGGGGCGAAAAACAGCCTTTTTTCACATCTTCCCAAATACCCAAGATTTTTTTCTGATTTTTTTTACAAAAAATTTTTGGCACCAAAAAAACATTTCTGTGAAAAATTTCATCAAAATCTGTTCACAGGTTGTGAAGATTTAACGAGAACACATGAAAAAAGCTGTCAAAAATTGGTGTTTTGAGGTTTTCTCGGGATCATGTGGGAAGATAATTCTAAAAATTTATTGTTTTCTTAGTTTGACCCATTGTGACATTTATTGAAAAAAGCACAGATTGGTGACAGGACACCGATTTGTGACGCCACTATAAGAAAAAAACAAAAGTTTAGATTTATTGATTTTGACTTTGAATTATTTTTGTTCGACTTTGAACTATTCAGACTGTTGTCTGGAAAGTCGAAGGATCATGGCAAATGAGAGCACCGAGTCCATTGTCTCCCACCGTAAAAATGCTTGGCAACGGACCACTCGTTTTCACCAAGTCTTGTCTGCCTTCCAAGCATGTGGGATTTTCTGGAAATGCGGCACCGGAATGGCTATGTCAGGTATGGACAAAGAACAATTCCACAAAATCATAAGTCGGGTTGAGTCTGATTCACAAGAAGTATTCCCCGAAGCCATTCGGGTAGATAAAGCGGGGGGACTGCAAGAAACCGTCGAAGGTGAACTGAAAACCTGGGACAAAATAACAGACGAAGAAGTAAGAATACTGGGGTGGGTATCCGTGTGGACAGAGTACACATATGCCGTGACTTGTGGGAGAAACCATTGAGAGAGTGGAGCTTTTCATGAAATCAGAGATTTCCAACTGTTTTGATCTGAACCATAATTGTTTAAAAGCCCGGAGTTCCGAACACCCACCCAGTACAGATCCAAAAAACTCAGATAATTGTCCAAGTCCTCCAAGACTCAGATGAAATTAATAAAACTGATCGGAAACAATCCGAAATAGCAATGAATGAAACTGACTGGATCTGGATCCCACCCTGAGTTTTTCTTAAAACTCTTCAAAAACACTAATAGACGTTTTTTTAATCCGAAATATTTACTTATCTGGGTAATGTGGCTTGAAAAATCTAGATTGGTCAAACGAAGAAAACGCAAGAAATAGGACCGCGCCAAAATGCCTGTATCAAGAGAAAACCTCAAAATACCCCCTTTTGCCCGAAGAGATAAATCGTTTCGACTATATCTTCACAACCCGTGAACCGATTTTGATGAAATTTCACACAGAAACATTTTTTCGGTGAAACGAACATTTTGGCAAAAAATGGAAAAAAATGCTGGGTATCTGAAAAGATAGGAAAAACCCATATTTTTCTCGACAAAAAAAGTCATAGAAAAAAATGTCATTTATTTTTTGTGCAGCCATTGTCGAGATCTTTACGATCACAATGCATTTTATTTGGTGCAAAACGGATGGCTGGTTGTGGAGAAACGAGCAGAAAAAGTTGAGAAAAAGGAGTGCAATTATGGCTTTCACAGTATTTTGAGGTTTTCTCTTGATACAGGCATTTTGGCGCTGTCCACATTTTTTCGTTTTCTTAGTTTGACCAATTTAAATTTTTCAAGCCCCGTTTCCCGGATGAATGAAAATGTTCGGATTAATCACACAACTATACATTTCTTTCAGTAGTCGTTGGAACAGTTGGAAAAATCTTTGCGACACTGGAATATATCACATTTTTGGACAAGAGTGGAGATCTCAATCATCGGCAAAACGTCCATCTCTCCGAGATCCGACCCACAATGGTATATTATCGACTGCTTTTTCGAAGATGTCTCAGGTGAATCAACAATCTCCGATCACTATTTTTCTACAGGGTGAGAGAAAAGTCACACTTTGTTGGTCCATGGGTAGTGTGTAAAAACACCCAGGAGGAAATTAAAACTCAAGAGACTTTCCAATACAGAATGTTTTATGAAAAAGGTTGAATGTCAACAAAAAAAGTGATTTGAGAGAAAACTAAAGACAAAAAGCTACTCATCAGTCTCCCTGTCATCGTCACGGAACACTCTGTTCACTGTAGTATCGTTGGTATCGAGCGATAATGAAGTCACTCACAAAACAAGAGACGTTGAGAATATTCTTCTTCAATCAGGAGGACCCATGTTCGGAGCACGTTCGGTTTGTAGCCAAGTCTATAAATGATATTGCCCAATGTTGACTTCTTGAAGTGCAACCTTTGCGTTCGGTCACGATAAGAGTCAGTGGGATTCTCGGTCATGTCTTCCTCGAGGGAATCGATCACCGTTTGTGTGGATTGAGTAAGTGGTCGATCTCGTCGAGGAAGACCTTCTGTAGATCCAGTCTTCTTAATGTAATCTTTTGCCCTGAATCGAATTCATCTTTATGAATAAAATGATAGCATGTACTCTCTGTTTGATAGTGAGCCTTTTGGGCGTAGAAAATGGAAAACAACTTTTCAACTGTCCATCTCTGACATGACACGCCGAAGGATAGTATTCTGGAAAATGTATTTATGAGATGCCATGATGAAGAAAAGAAGTGAGAAATTGAAGACTACTATATCCTAAGCCCGATTGACATCACATCCTGGACACCCTGTCAATCGAGGTCTCATTCCGAGAGGCCTCTATTGAGAGCTATTTTCACATTTCTTGCCACGTAATATCGACGTTCCGAAGCTGTTCCAGGCTGAATCTTGCTACTTGTGTGTGTTTGGGGAACACAAGATCGATCCAGTTGGAATCGGTCAATGTTTGGATGGTTTGTGAGAGGTGGATTGAGGCTGAATCCCGATAGACCATCTCAAAAATGTCTCGAGTGTCTCCCCCACCTCCTGTTGGTTTAAATTTCAGTCGGTCGTTACAGTTTGCACTCCATTCTGGAGCCAGAGCAACACTTTTCGGAAGGCCGACGGTCAAGCATGATCCGCCGTTTACAGCCGCAACGATAGTGATTAATGTGATGGAGAGCAACTATGTTTGGAATCTTTGTGCGCTTTAAACCGCAGTACGTTTCATCCAGGTGAAAAATGAGACCTGGATGACATGCACTTTTTGTGATGAGTTCACTTCATTTGGTTAGATTCGGCCTCAATATCAGCTTGTTTGTATTCATTATTGGTGTGTCTCACATCCTCGCAAACAGGTGAAAAAGGCGGAACAGCGTCCCCATTCAACGACACTGGATCAAGGCTGTTTGTGTGGCCTCAATTTTAATTTCTCGATGAAGTCCGATCAGTGGACTATGATGTAGAAACTATACTATCTCTCATCAAGGGGGGAGTGAAATCAAGAGACATCCCACTCACAATCGATGAAATGAGAACGCAAAAAGGCTACACCACAGGCTTCAGAAAGGAATTGAACGGAACCATTTCAGCAATGTTTATTGCTTCTCCTTCATCGATCAAGCTATATCGTCAGTTCCCAACGGTGTTGCTCATGGACACCACTTATATTACGAATAAGAATGGCTACAATCTAGTGCAAATAGTGGGGAAGCAAGAAATGCACACATTTTTCTCAACTTTTTCCACTCGTTTCTCCACAACCAGAAATCCGTTTTGCACCAGATAAAGTACATTGTTATCGTAAAGATCTCGACAAAAGCTGCTCAAACCATAGATGGTATTTTTTTCGAAGAATTTGTTGTCGAGACCGATCACGTTTGAGACAAGGGGAAGTTGCATTGATCTGGAGACCCCAATTTGGATGAGTGGGACGGATTCCAAGAGAACACAATTGCTGACAAGAGCCTTCCAAGCATCCTTCCCAATCAACCTCTTTGGCTTTCACTCATTCTTTTCTGAGGCCAAACAAAGGGACATCTATCAACTTCGTTCAGAGGCTTCGATGTAACAATAGTGACAATTTCACACAGTTTTTTGAATGGATGCGACGTATTCCACAAACAGAGATGGCTATCACTTGGTACAGATCGTTGGAAGACACTCTATCAATGATATTGTGTGGTGTCTCCACCAGTTTCTCTCCAGGACTACTGACCTCGTCAACAACCTCAACTGCCAATTGTTTCTGCTAGCCGAACATTTTTTCCCATGTTTTATTCACATACATCCTCACTGAAACGGGCGCTACCATCACGAAATGTGAAACAATTCCAGACTGTTAAATCACTTTTTTATTTATGGAAGGATGTGAGTATACTGAAGTGAGAATAATGCCTGTCTTGCAATGGAGCAGTGGAATCAAAATCATAATCAGACAAGAGTTCATCCTTTTTCGAGGAGTTGGAGAACAGGTTGGTTGTTTCACTCTCTCGACATCATGGTCGGTTGAATGCGGTATTATAGTGGCGTCACCAATTAGTTCCATGTCAACAATTAGTGCTTTTTTTCTGGAATTATCACTTTTGGTCAAACTAAGAAAAAAATAACATTTTAGACTTTTCTTCCCACTGGATCCCGAGAAAACCTCAAAATACGATATACAGCGAAACCCCACACCATTTCGATACTTTTGATGATTATTATTCCCTGTCCAGAATGTTGTCTACGCGGAACAAAAAAGCAGAATATCGACATAGGATCGTGAACTAGTATTTTAGACATTATTGGACTTCAACTTTGAACACTTCAATCAGTAATTCGTTCCGGTTCATGAACTATTGAATGTGAGGAGATGACGAAAGGTTTCAGGATTTTTTAGTATTTGTCGCCAGTTTCAAGTCCTGGAAAGGTGACATCTCGAACTCGCATCCAGCTGCCATCCTGCTTTCGAAAAGCCGACTCGGTGATTGGCGATGGAGGCAGCTTTTTCCGGACTATTCGATTCACACATTTCTGCTCTGCTGAGGCTAAATTACGAAAGACATGTTAAGAAGTTTGATTTGGTATTTTTCATTTGACATTCGCATGTTTCAGTCGTTTCGGTGGAAATCCACAAAACCCCCTCCGACAAATCCTCAATTTTGGACATAAACGTGGAAGAGCTGAGCGAATATGATCGAAAATGGAGATGTACCCATGTTTCAAAGCGTCAATAGCAATCTTTTTAATTGTTTCCGCAAGAGTAGTCTGATCGTGTGTGTTGAACTGTCAGAAAACTGAAGTTGAAATGATCAACCCAACATTTGGTGAAACGGAAATCACCAACGAAAAACTCCCATGATCATTCTCGACTCATTTGTAATGTGAAAGAAGAAGTAACTTTCAAAACAGAATGTGAAGTGTGAATTAATGTTGAAGAGGATTTGGGATGTTCTGACGAAGATCAGTAAAATAAGGAGCATCAAATGCACTCGTCCTAGTAATGATTGTATCAATGACCGCAGCAAGTCCGTATGGATTTTGTGGACGTGTCAAGTGCTGCTTGTTAACGAGAGCTTCAACAATACATTGCGCATTTTGTTCTGAGTGAGGCTGAATGGGGAGTTGTGGATAGAGCATTGTTGCTGGCTTATCACGAGAAATCATTGTGTCCTGCTCAAACAGAGTTTGTACATCCCCTCGAAGAAGAAGGAAGAAGATTGTGTATGAAGCAAATGTACAGAGAGCAGATGGTGTTGTCAGTAGGTTGATCAGTGCCGCGAGAATATGTGGGTTTGCCTGCGGAATTCGAGGATCCTCCCACAACATGTAAATAAAGAGAATGCTGTTGAGTGCATGTGGGCATTCCAAAATATGTGTGTGAAGGACTTCGTTTGGAGGGGCTTGGGCCTCGTGAATGAGGAAATGTTGATATCCACGGGCGGAGTATGATGCAATATATGTCACAAAATGACCGACCACATTTGGGAGTTTGATTGTGTTGATGATGGCATCTTTCAGTGCTCGTCGATTCTCGTTCATGAGTCCATCTGGTGTGAAGAACGGTAAGATATCTCCTTTCTTGCTTTGGAGAAGTTTGTGGATGTGTTCGATCAAGTCCATTTGATTCTGCTCTTTGTAATGCATACGCAATACTGTTTCATACCATACGTTCACATAACACCCAAATCCAAGCGAAGTTCTGTCTCGAATCTTTCTGAAGTCAGATTCTTTTGGTTCTTCACCTTCTTTCACCCGAGGTGCTCGTTCATGATCGATGATCTCCGCATCCCATGACGAAAGAGGACGAGTGGGGATGATTGCTTCTTTGCACGAGGGGGTATTACTGATGATGATCCGAAGCTCGCCCATTGGATCAAATTCTATGAACGACAATAGACGTGGCGATTGTACACAAATAAACTCTGGACTCCGATCTGATAAGATCTTCACGACCCAGACAAGTGATTTGTAGAAGGTTGCAAGAATGGGTTCTTGGAAGGCTGCCTGTTTCTGTTGTGTTGTCAACTGGCTGGGATGGATTTTGTTGGCTGCACAGATCTGCTCCAGAACACGAGTATATATCGTTCGCAGTTGGTCTATCATTCGAAGAAGAATATCCATCAAGACAGTCCATGGGACGCTGTCGGTATACAGTTGGATCAGAGCTGGCTGTGGTTTCTCTCTGTTCGTGTCTATCGTGATATATGAGGGCAGGCCAAGATGGCACACAAGATGAACTGATGAGATCACTTGACAGAAGAGATGGAGATGTTGTGTCATGAAAAGCATCACAAATTCCTTGAGAAGGCTGATCACCTCCAAGTTCAGGCGATCTGCTCGGAATGCTTCGAAAGAAGGGGGAGCGTGGAAGTGGGTGTTATTATCCTTCTGTTGGTTGATTGAATCGGATGCAATTGCGATTTTTGCTTGTCGATAAGCTGATTTGACGAAGTGGAGTGGTTCTCCTCCTTTTGATACTGCCAGAAAGTCCAACTCAAGTGTTATTCTACGGGTTGCCATTGTTTCTTCCACACACAAACACTTCCTCATTTCCTCAGAGATAACGGATACGACACGTGGGATGATGATACTGAGAGTATCTGATTCTTGCATGCCCTGTTCAGGTGAGACAAATGTCAGAGAGTTAGCCATGTCTGCGAAGAGAGAAAGTGCAACTTTGCAGATATACACTACGTAATTCTCTTCTGGACTAAGAGTGTCTGCGTATGATCGATTGGGGACTGTTTTGAGGGCAGTGGTGATATATAAGCTGAGGATCAAGCGGAATATGGTCATGAAGGCCAATAAATACAAGGTCAACTTGTTTGTGGATTCTTTCTTCTGTTCCTCTGTATTCCCAGGTATCTTGGTCTCCTGCGAGAAGAAATTGATGCGTTGGATTGTGAAGCGTGTCAGAGCCACAAACGAGAGTTCCAGTGCGTCAATTCGGAAGAAAGTGTCCTTCACAGAGTGCACCCATGGGATGATGACATCCATTTCCTTCATCTTTGTCGACGGGTCATGTAGAAGTGTTACAATGTTGTTGAAGCCTTGCAGAAATCCTTCAAAATCAATCTTCGATTGGACCATGCGGAGTCTTCTGAATTGATCTTTGCATTGGAGCTGGAGTCTTTCACAATGTACTCTGATACGCTTGGTGAAATCTGCGTGGATCGCATCTCGAATGAAGTAGGTTTGTTTGTAATTTCTGACTCGGTTGAATGCCAATGGATCACTTGTAGCGATGATCTCGTTGTTTTTCATGGTCACAATTGGTGTTCTGTGTGAAGCAACGAGTGAGTGACCTTGTCGAACCAGAATCGAGAAATCACGGACAAGGATATTGTCGAATTGACGGATGAGACTTCCAACAGGAAGAGCAATAGATTCCTTGAATTGTTGATTGAGAAGTTGTTGGTGGTCCTTCTGCAGATTGTGGAAAGCAACACATTGTTGGATTTGAGGAGCTGTGAACGGGCCCTTTTCCACTAACTCAACCGTGTCCGCAGCCAGAACTCGACTAATGTCGCCTCGATCGTTGATTGGGTTGGCTGATGTTGTAGAAATTATTGCAGTGAAGCGGATGAAAGGAGATATTGTTTTCCAATCAGCGATTATAAGCGACATCAGATCAAACAATTCTGCCATCCCAAGAAGGGTTGCGCTTGGGACGATTTCTTGCGGTTGTGGAAGTGGTGGGAGAGGCAGAGACGACAGGAACTTGGGATCTGGCGAAACAGACGGTTGAATGATGCGCGGAGGTTGATCAGGGGCTGCTGGTCTTCCTTTCTTGAGACGAGGGTCCTCGATAACGAGCGAGAGGAACGACCGGAGAACATCGAACAAACCAATCAAATGACGCGTCATTTCAGGGACAATAACAACAGCGACCGGACGGACACGGGCCGTCTTGGTTTCCGTGTTCAGCGACACTCTTTCAAACAATTGGGTGACGGACGGTTTGTCGATTACGAATGGAATGCTGCGGAGGGTGCCAGATTTCTCCTTGTGTGCTAAAAGAATCCGGTTAAAAACACCCAAGATGGATTTATCACCTGGCGTGTTGTAGATCAGTCCATCATGAGTGGGTGGAACAAGATACTCTACTTCATTGATTTCCTCCTCATCTCCAACAGCTTTTGTATAGAAAGCTGCGCGCCATGCTTGTCGAACGATCTCTGTGAGAACATGGAAGATGGTCTTCGCGTTGGCATAGTTTTTGTCGAACAGACTGAAAAGGAAGAATGACTGATGGAGATGCTGTTGATTCATAAACGCCGTTGAGTAGGCTGAATGAAGAGAGAGTGTCACAACACGAGGAATGGACGTTGGGAGAGAAGGTGGCCAGAAATCAAGAGGAGGTTGTGATCCGAGTGTCGGGTGAGTCGGGAAAGTAAGAGTAGAACACACTGGCGGGATGGTTGGAGAGATCATCATCGTCATGAAGTTTGGAGATACAATGCTTGCGATGACAGAATTCTCCAGACAGATTCTTGTTGTGTGTGGATGGTAGCTATTAAACATTTCCAACACCTCGAATAAATGGTCAAAGAAAATATCACGTGCAGCGTATGGGAAATATTCGGTTGATGGAGGAACTGTTCCGAGTATCAACGAAAGATCGTCCGGTGAGTTCGCATCAGGGGAGCGGAGCATGTCGCGAAGAGCAGTATGGCTCTTGTTGTCCTCAAAAACGTGTTGGGAGGGGAGACGGATGAAGGAGGGGATGAATCGGAGCAGTCTCAGACGACGGATGAAGTCTTCCTCGCCCTCATGTCGTTGAACTGGCTTGGAAAACGAGGTGAAGATAAATTGAAACATGGCTTTCCCATCCTTGAAATTTGGATCGGACACGTCGTCATTTTCACACAATTCGAGTGTCTCCTGGAACACATTTGTAAACTTCGTCTGAACATGATCAGCAAGAAGTTTGTGATACTCATTTTGGTTGTTGGATTGTCCGAGTCTTTCAATATTCGGGAATATCGAGTCTGGAGGAATGATGGAGTATGGCAGTTTTGTGGGATCAGATTCGTCCACCTGTGCATATTCCACAACAGCTGTTGAGAGAGGACGGTAGGGAACATTTTGGAACGGCTTCATCCGGAGTGGAATTTCGTTTGGCCATGGCCACGTCATATTGGTGTTGAGGATGAACGAAAGCGATGAAGAGGGAGGTGCATGAAAGATGGAGATGTAAGGGGGAGGTCCATTGAACAGAATATCCGTGACAGTTTTCACACAATCAACAAGGACTTGGTGCTCAAGTTCTGAGATCATCATTTGAATTGATTCAAGGAAGAGAGGGTGGGCGAGAGGAGCGGGAGTGATATCTGGGTACTGCTGTGCGACTGTGTCGTTGAAGATGGTGTTGGCGTGCTCGCATAAATTTTGGGTTAGCTGAGGAAGATCTCTCCCAATAAGTTTCGGGAATTGAGTCATCAAAAGTGCGAGATCATTGTTTGCGATTTCAATCTGCTTTAACAGTTTATCCGCGCTGTGTTTTAGATTTTCTTTCGAATAAAGCGATGAGGCTACCACTGATGGAATTGATATTTCTCGGAGCTGTTTCAGAGATGGAGATTCCTGAATATCAGTCAATCCAGTTGATCTCTCTTCATGAAATTGCCTGATAACCTGTTTTAATTCATTCACCAAGCCTTGAACCTTCCCCTCAGGGATTGTTTTTGGTAATTTCGCCTCCCTATCCACCAGCAACCGATCTGTGAGATGGCAAGCAAATGCCGAGATGCAGAGCAGAACACGAAACAGGAGAGCTTGGTAATGTGAGGCCCACAATGTGTATTTGTCAACTGCCAGATCTATAATCTTCTTGAGAGTCAAGACATACACCGATCGTTTGATTCTGAACGGTTCTTTTGACGATGGGATGGGTGGAAGAGCCGGACATAGTGGTGGAAAACAGTCAAGATCCATTTTTGGCTTTGTCCAGGTCAATTTAGGCAAGGACGGAAGGAGTGAGAAGCGATCTCTGACGATCGGCGAGTGGAAAGCGAGAAGGATCGACATCGGAATGATATTCAGATGGAGAGCACGACCAGTGTTGGAGAAGGGCCAGGTTGGGAGGAATTGTCTTAATTCCTGATGGAGCATGGAGTTTAGAGATGATGGAAGAATTGCTACCGATGCATTGAAGGCTGGAGCACGAGGAGTTGGATCGTTGAAGGCGAATGGTCTCGCCCCGAGTGGCACTAATTCAGAGGGAATTGAAGTCATCTGCGACAATCTTCCTCTCGATGGATCAAAAAATGTGTTGGTTTTTCTCATCGACAACTCCAGATCTCTCCTGAATGACTCCGGAACTCCTCCGAACTGTTCTTGAAGATGCTGTCTGTATTTCACTTGATCCTGAATGAATGGCTCCAGTCTGCTGATGACATTATGGACAACGAGGTCAGTCATCAAGTAGATATAATCATCCACCATTGAATTGATCAGGAAGTCTTTCACGTTCGTTTTATGTTCTCCCAGTCCTGGATAGAAGGTCTCCAATTTGTTTGTGATGAGGGGTGATGTACGGGAGAAAAGATACTGAGTAGCAAATGAATAAGCCCACAAAGCCGTGACTTTCTCAACTTCTTCCATGACAAGATCTGTCATGATCTCTCTTGGAGTGATTGACTTTTGTTGAGTCATTTCTGTTCCTCCCATTGCCGCTTTCATCTTCTCTTTTAGATATGCACTTCGAGTGAAGGAGTGTGGGTCAGGCCACACCGAAAAAGCAGAATCTCGAAAGATTAGCTGGAGAACGACAGAGAAGGTTATACGATATGTTTTTTCGCAGATGTATGAGAAACAGTTTGTGTAGGCTGTTTGCATGGCTTCTTCTGTACACGACTGGAGATGGAGACGGATATTTGTTGTAAATATCTGTTGTGGGATGGGCACGCGAATTTTGTGGATCGGGGTGGGGAGATTGATGAGGAGGGAATGTTGTGATTTATCGACACACAACCGCGTAGTTGTCAAGTCTTTTGGATAATCCGGATTGAGAAGATCTGTTAATCTCTTGTCGAAAGGAAGACCATGGGACATCGACTGATCTTGAGGGAGAGAATATTTGTTGTCGTGTGCATCCAAGAACTGGAGATCTTCCTGTGTGAGAGGTTGGAGTGGATCACGAGACAAAATTGTGAGCCAAAGCGTGACATTGTGTTCATAAGCGACAAGATGTTTCTTGATTGCAGATTCGAGCGATGATGGGATAAAGTCATTTGTGGTCTGCCATGAATAGAGGAGAGGATACTTCCCGAGGTTGCTACGAACAACAGGAAAATGAGAAAGGAACTCGGCTGTTGTAGATGTCTCCGAGTTTGAAATGAGTGGTGACATCTGTGCGGCAAACTCGTCGACCACAAACATCAGTTGTTGTTTGAAGTTGACCCTGCTCAGTTCGTTGATGACTGTCATGATGCTCATTAACCAAGGCTGTTGAATTTTGGCAAATACAACACTTTGTGGAGCGTATTTCAGAATGTTGCAGATGAACGGAAGGACAACACTCAACTTGTTTCGCTGAAATGCAGCATAAAGGAGATTTTTCGGATTGAGTTGAGATGCTGGAATTGGCCGGTTGTGACGGATCATGAAATCACCGATGAATTCTCCCAAGTTCTTCAGCTGTTTCTTCTCAACGGTATCAAACAATTGCTCTTGCCGGAAATCAGCTTCAGCAAATTTGTCTCCTTTCAGTGGGGTGCTCAGGAGGACCTTTGCGGCCATTAAACTTTCTTTCTCAACCTGTTTCCGAATGGCAAAAGAGTTTGTTGCATTCACAAACAGAGAATACGCGTGAATGTGATTCTCTTCCTTCGCTATTCGGAGATACACAATGTAGATGGCAAAGTATTCATAAAAGTCGCTGTCTTTAAGCACTGTTTCCGTGAGTTGTCTCGCCTTTTCTGTTGCGTTGTCTTCTGTCATGCTATTCACAAGTGCTACAAGCTTTGCGTGGCGTGCTTGGCTCAAGCACACAGCCATTCGATCGCGAATGGAGGAGAGGAGGACACCCTTCGGATCTATTCCGAGTGTGGTGCACACGAGAGACGGCACAGACTGTGGGGATTGGCGGACCTGATCGGTGGGATCGGCCAAGAGCGAGTTTGAGTCTTGTTTTGTTTTGAGAGATTCTGCTATACCGACAATAGTGTGAGGGGGAGGAATTGACAATGCAGGTTGGTGTGGACGAGGAACATCGGGAAAACCAGAAGGATCGAGTGTCTGAACAGTGGAAGATGGTGAGATAGCTCGCTGAGATTGAGGAACAAATGAATGATAGTGTATCTTCTCTTTTGGTTTCTCTGCTTCTTGTTTTGGCTTTCGTGGAGAGGGTTCGGTCTGTCGAGGCGAGTTGCTTGAGTGAGGTGTTGCTGGGAAAACGATCTGTTTCGGTGTGACTGGCTGAGGACGCGTGACTTGAGATTGGAGAGTTGGCTGGGTCTTTCCTTGGAGTACTTGAGCAATTGTTGTGGATGGTTTGGGGAGAGAGGCCTCAATTTTTGATGGATGATCTTCTTCCATCAGTGGCTCATCAACATGAAACTGTGGTCCATTAAACATGTGTTCATCCTTTGGAGTTGGGTTGGTTGTATGTTGTGGATATTTTTTTGCTTCCTGGAGTTTGTCGAGATGATCCTGGGCATATTTCTGTGCTTCTTGAGCGATTCTGTTTGAACATCGAGTTAATCTCTCCTCAATCGATTGAATGAAGCTTGGTTGGACGCTTTTCACTGTTTCAAGTTGAACCAACCGAACACAGAAGTGCGGGAAGTCCATAATCTTTGGCAGCATTCTCTGCATGATACCATACCCAAAGTGAAACTCCTTTTCTGTCACAGGCTTGGCCAACATGTCCAGCACACGAGATAGCAAGTAGTCTTGATCTTTGGTCGAAAGCGATCCCTCCAAAAGCAGATGCCCAAAAAGATCTGCCAATCGACGCATGTTGGCATCTGCATAAGTCAGAATGAAGTTAAGTTCGTTCAGAAGTTGCTGGATGATGAGAGCATAAGTTTGATGACGGGAGGCTGGTGAATTTGGGTTGATTGGCAGGGAGCTGTCTGAGGCACGGATCGGTCCTGTCTCATCTGTTCCTTTCCACTTCGCCAAGAGACGAGCAAAATCTTCAGCGCTTCGTTGGTCATTGAAGTACGATGCAATGAGACCTTCTGCTTCGGCAAGAACCGCTTCGGGGATTGAATCAAAGGCGGTAACTTCCGCTGGTTCCGTGTCAAATTGCCAGTTTCTATTCGAATTTGGAGGGTCGTTTGGACGTGGATCGGGCACATCGAGAGAGATGTGGATGCCAGGAGGAGAAGGAGGGATATGCAGAGAATAATGTGAGTGAGAACTCGGTGTTGGTGGGAGAGGGAATGCTGAAGCAAGAGGCGGTTCAGTGTCAGGAGGAAGGAAGAGGGGCATTGAGATGTCGTTAAGTGGTTGTTCTGGGAATGGCGAAGGATGTTCCTTGAAATAAGCATCTCTCTCAGCTTTTCCAGCCTTGACATGAGTAACCAACTCGGGAGGGGTGTGGAGGAGAGGATGTTTGTTCAGATTGAAGAAGGGTTGAAGTGACACAGTGAATTCTTCAGCAGTCGTTTCAGGTAACCATTGATAGCATCGACAGATCAGCTGAAGGAGCCATTTCACAGCCTTCCCATGCAACATTGGACAGAACGGGAAGCCAAGATCTGTATCTTCACTGATGTTGCACATGCAGACATCAAAAGTTAGCGAATCGACAGCGAGCGTCAACTGCGGATTGTCATCACGGAGTGGTGGGAAGTCATCCAGGATGTTACCCGCATCAAAAGCGATGATTTCCGATTCGTTCTGAACGATCCAGCTTGTCACATCTTCGTCGTCTGGTGGCGTAGAGTAAGGGACAACAAGGAAAGGGACAATTCGGTCCTTGATGACTGTGAGAGCGGAGTTGATGAATTGGTCGAAGAGACCGAAGTGACTATCCTGTTCGAATGTGAAGAGGCGCTGAAGGGAGGTCGTGAAAAAGCCTCGGATTGTCGTGGAGCGGAGGGATGGGATGATGTGACGGGGTTGGGGGGACGAGAAGTATGGCATGCATGATACAGATACTATGATCAAAATGAAGAAAATTGTGTGTTTGGACGGTGTTTGCTGCAAAAGAGTGTCCAGGAAGGGCTGATGAAAGAGGAGAGACGCAAAGAGTGCAGATGCTGGTGATGGTACAAAAAGGAGTACATTCGACGGGACGAGTGTGGGAGGGATCAGAGAAGGAGGGGGAGGAGTGGAGAGAGGAAGAGTATATAGCATTTGGAGCATGATTATGGCCATTGCTTCTGGAAACAATGAAAAAACTGGAGTAATCAGTGGTGATAGAAAATCAGTAAAATTCACCATCCAATTTGGAAGTGTGGACAGATATGTACGAGTATCGTTGGCAAACAGCGGGGATTGTAAAGCAGTGAGAATGGGATAAGTGAAAACGAGAGTGAATGTGTCAGCGATGAATGTCCCTTGGAGCGAGTTAAAATAAGTTGAGAGGGGCAACGCTGATGCTAGAGCAAGACTTTCGATATGCTTTCGTTGGGTGTCTTTCACTGGAGAGAACTGTGAAAACAGTATGGAGTAAATTGTGTAAAATGGTGATTGTAGCGCGGCTTGCTTCAACATATTCAGAATCACTGCTGAGGTGTGTGTGGATAGTGGATTGGATATTGATGGGAAAGTGGGAGCATGTAGAATCGCTAGAAGTGTTCGGTAGAGATCGACGATTCCTACATGTGGTTGTTCCTTTTCATTGTGTTTGTCTGCATTTTGATGAGTGTTTGCATCAGTGTCTTGTTTAATAATGCTGAATGTATGTCCGCAGATTACGTGTCCCCCCACAAAAGAGTAGGTTGTGCTTTCGAAATTTGGGGTTTGATTGTTGATCTCCTCTGCAGTATCGACCAGTTTGAGCGATGTAAACTGTGGAATTGTCGACTTAGATGCTAATGACGATGCGATCATTCCGTCAATAAGTGATACTTGTGCGTATGTATTTTTCCAGATGTTGAGATGTGGAAGCGGACGGGTTGAAGGAGGTACGGAATGGTCGAGCTCGAATGGATCAGTAAAGATATGCCCTGATGTATGGTTGTTTATTGTTAAGAGAGATGCAATGGGGAAAGCTGGCATGGCAATTGGTTGAGTGTCGTTAAAGCGACATTGAGTGGCATGCAATGTCCGAAGGAAGAAATGTAAATATTCAAATTCAAAGCGATTTTGAATAAAAAAGGTGGGAGTGTTGAATCCGGCGATAATCGATTCCCATGAGAAGTGATGTGATGGTTGTTCGATTGGCGGAAACGAGTCAGTTGAAGCATTAGGAACGAGAGTCTCCGGGAGATGTTCCGGATTTTGAAGAAAGCCGGGAGGTAAAGGGAAAACATTCCCATTAATTTGGGACGACATTGCCGCCAAGATTGATACTGAGATTGGATGCGCAGGATGAAGGTAAGCAATCATCCCAGTAATGATTGTTTGAGTGTTTGATAAAACAGTGGACAATGTTTCTTGGTCTGAATTACTGGTGACAGATAAGCGTTTTTTCCGGATATCGAAGATGAACTGAGTGAGAAGCAAAGAAACAAAGTGCGAGTCAACCAAATGTTTCTTTTCTTGCAAAGTCAATGTAAACCGATGAAAAACAGCGTGAGTCGTCAGTGAAGGTGCAAATAAAAGTGCTTGGAAGGTCATGAGCAATGATGTACAAGGATCGATTGCATCGAAAAAAGAACCAAATAACTGCTGGGCAGTTGCTGTCAGCTCTCCATGATCTGCCTGAGCTGTTGACGAAATACCCTCGAGGGCAGACAGCAGAGCCGTGCGGTCAATAGCTGGTTCCATCTTTTTGATCGACCAAACCCACAACTGATTTATTTTAGTTTTCAGATTTTCGAAAATAGGAGGGAAAGTCACTTAGAGAGGGAAAATCACCCGAATGGATGTGAAGAACCCGACAACTGGATATCTGATCACGTTACTGTAATCACTACTCCGTAATTGTGTTCTGACGGTCAAATCCGATCTTTCACAGAAAAAGAGAAGTGGAAAAGGCTGGGCTGAGTCTCTGTGGTGTAGTTGGTTATCACGTTCGCCTTACACGCGGCAGGTCCCCGGTTCGAGCCCGGGCAGGGACAGCTTTTTTTCTTTTTCAGAGTTCGACAGCTACGAGAACACATTTCGTGTTTATGCTCTTAACGTTTATTCTTCTCGTCGTGCCAGTATCTTTTTCTCTTTTCATCAATGTCATCCTTGATAAGGTGTATTCTGAGGCGATTTTCCAAGAAACATTCAGTCGAGATACCCTCAATCAATACTGGATTCCGTCTCATGACTCTGTGTATAATGGAACTTGGTCTATTGAAAAATACAGGCGTTTCTCAGATATATTGAATGATCAGGGTTTTTCACACATTTCTTTTCCATTTTCATTTCTCTCTGCCTCAGCTCTTGTGATGAAATCTCGGAATGCTCGTTATGGAATCTCTCATTTGGTCAAAGAATTCAGTACAGATGCTGGAATCACTGTCCAGGTTGATACATTTATTCCTCTTTTCGTTCAACATATCTTCAGTCGACTCCTTTCTTTTAAATCTCTTCCTTATTCTTTCACAAATATTACCCCCGAATTATTTTTAATCATTTTCTCATTTTTTACATTTTTCTTCGTTTTTGATAGTATGAAGTCACAGCACAACATTCTTCAAAAGAATGTGGTGGTGCGTACATTAAACTCTTTTCGAATGATTTTATCCCGGAACAAATGAATCCCTCAACAAATTATCTTCTAATGTTTGGACCAGAACTCTGTCGATCCACAGATAAGGTCTCTTTTTCACATTCATTTTCATACATCTGTATTGTACGCTTCCCGACTTTATTCAGATTCATCTCATCATCTCCCGTCAATCTCCATCCACGGGAAAGTGGATCCAACATCATTTGAAACATCCTCCGAAATCTGGTATCGACTCCATCACGCATCTTTACACACTCAGAATATCGCCAGATGATCAATTCTCGATCAAATACGATAATGAAACTGTTTCATCAGGTAGTCTTCGTGATCGAGCGTTGTTTAATCCACCAATTGCTCAGTTAGAAACAATCCCTGATCCTCATGCCCGAAAACCAAAGAACTGGGACGACGAGAAAGAGATTGACGATCCAGACGACGAAAAGCCCGATGACTGGGATGAAGATCAACCAATGTTCATTGAATGTCCCACACCACCGTTCGAGAACTGGGTTGAAGAGGACCCTTTCATCAACGTCGACAAAACAGTCACAAAACCCACAGAATGGGACGATGAAAAAGATGGGGAATGGATTGGCAAGTTGAAGCTCAATGAAGAATGCGAGAAGAGAGGCTGTGGACCGTATTCTCCAAGTCATCGAAGAAATCCGGAGTACAAAGGGAAGTGGATTCCTCGGAAGACCCCAAATCCAGACTATCTCGGCGAATGGTCTCCCCCGATGATTGACAACGATGACTACGACCCAGATGAATGCCTTCATTGCCTTGGGGTCGTTGGTGCGATCGGAATCGATGTCAAGACGGAAGAGAGTGGTCTCTCGTTCGGGCCGATCACAATCACCCAGGATTCGGAACTCGAACCGACTGAACATTGGATAAAGCGATATCATCTGGAAGACACTCGACATCGCAAAGACAAGACGCGACTCAACTTTGGAGAGCTCCTCGCGCAATTCAAAGGGCGAATCGGCGCCAATCGATCAGATTCTCTGAAAGAAGCGATCAAGAAAGGGAGAACCACACACTCCAAATTCACGATCTACAACATTGCGTGTGAAGTTGTGTTTGAGAAGGGGAAAGAAATGTGGGGAGAAAGCAAGATTCACGTCGTGCTGTATCTGGCTGGCCTGTTTCTGACTGTTATTCTGATGGGAGTGTCACTGGGTGTCATTGTCATCCTGTTCATGGAGTGTCGATGGAGGCAACAGGACAAGAAAATGATCGAAGAACAAGAAAAGTTACTCCTCCGCAGAAAAGAGGCTCTTCTTGCTCAGAAACAGCAACAGGTAGTTCCATCGTTTTCGCATCACAGTCAACAAGAGGTCCAGGAAGCTGTGTCAGTGGAGGAGACACGTTCTGATGATGACCAGCCGAGGAGACGAGGAGAGGGGCCACGAGAAATCCAGGAAGAAAAATTCAACACTGAAAACTCAGAGCAGACACAAGGGAAGAAGAAGAAAAGGAAGACGAAGAAAACAAAGAAAGAGCCGGAAATGCTTGATAGGCTGGAACAAAACCAAAAGAACAAGAATGGTGCACGAGAGGATCAGGAACGAAGTAAGGGGGAAAGAGCAGAGGTGGAGAAAAAAGCAAAGGAAACACAGAAGGAGGAGATTGTGGAAGAAGAAATGGAGATGTTGAAGCAAGAACCAAATCATAGTGAAAGGTTCGAGCGAGAGATGCAAAAGAAAAAAGAAAGAAAAGAGAGGAAGAAAAGAGAGGCACAAGAACGAGAAATGAGGGAGAAAGAAAATGCTCAGGGAAAAACGACAGAAGAGGAGAGAAGGAGAGAAGATGAGAAAAGGAGAGAAGAGAAGAAGAGGGCAGAGGAGAAGAGAAAGATCGATGAAGAAAGAAAGCGAGAAGAGGAAAGAAGGAGAGAAGAGGAAAGAAGGAGAGAAGAGGAAAGAAAGAGGGAAGAGGAAAGAAGGAGAGAAGAGGAAAGAAGGAGAGAAGAGGAAAGAAAGAGGGAAGAGGAAAGAAGGAGAGAAGAGGAAAGAAAGAGAGAAGAACAAAAAGCTGGTGAGATGAAGAAGGAAAAGGGAAGGATTGAAGAGGCCAGGCAGCAAAAGAAATCAGACCAACTATATTCAGCCGCATCTTCGTCTTCTCAGAACATCCAATCGCGTCCCAAATCCACACCGCAACAGTCCTCGGCAACGGATTGGAATTCAATTGTCGCATCACAGAGTACGAAACCAAACAAATCCCAATTTTCATACACCCCAACTCAGACACAGCCAGAAGAGGATATTGCGTTTGAAAGCGAAGATTATTTTGAGTCTGAAGATGGTTATTTTGAGAGTGAAGATGGAGAACAAGGATATGAAGAGGAACAGTACGAAGAAGAGGAAACACAGGCTCCACCACCCAAGTGGGCCTCCTGGACCCCAGGCCAGACGAAATAATTTCAGAGCATCATTTCATTTTATCACTGTTTTTCACCTCTTTCATCCGGAGACAGTTTTCCTCTCGAAAGATCTCTCCATACTTAGTACTTCATTCCACGGATTTATCTCAATTACTTTCTTCTTCTTAATTCCCATCAAAACTGATGGAAGGCCTCTCCGCGAGGTCGTCATTTAAGACCGGGGATGTTGTAAACAAATGCTTCCTACTCGGTCGACGACTTGGCGCTGGTGCCTTTGGAGATTCATTTCAAGCAACATACGAAATTGAGGATGAAACACACCAATGTGCGATTAAATTCGAGAAGGCTAACGCATCACGTCTCTTCCTAGCTCTTGAGACTCAGTGCCTCCAAGATCTTTCAGGTTCTTTCTTTCACCTCTTTCACAATTTATCCGATTTAGGCGCTCCTCATTTCCCTCGCTTCATCACCTGCGGAAAGCATGATGATTATTACTTTCTTGTCATGGAATTGATGGGACAAAATCTCTTGTTCGTCTTTTCACGTCCTCACAATCTCATTATACTTCGGTATCAATAGACAAATTATCAACCGAGCTCCACCATACCGCTTTTCTATTCCCACCATCATCAAAATCGGACTCCAGGCGGTTGAGGCTCTTCAAACTTTACACTCTCTTAATTACGTTCATCGTGATATAAAACCTGTTTGCAAACACTTTTTCAGCTAACTTTTCTTTTTTGTTGCCTTTTTCAGGAAAACTTTCTCATCGGCTCCAACCCTGACACAGCGAACCAGATTTACCTGATCGACTTTGGGCTCTGCAAACAATTAATTTCAAAAGAGCAAATGGAACAATTTGTATGCCAGAATCATTTTACATCTATTTATCTTGCTTTTTATTGAAAATCTGTGCTTTAGAAAAATTATCCAAGACATCTCCGTGGTACCCTGCGTTATTGCTCAACTCACGCTCAAAGTGGATTGGAAATAGGAAGGCACGACGATCTCATCTCCTTGTTTTATATGTTGGCGGAACTCGCGATAGGAGGCCTTCCTTGGTCACACATGAGCGATCAGCAAGAAGTGCTTGAATTGAAAATAGCATACCTGGACAATCGTCTATTCGGGCAGTTCCCTAAACAGTTTCAGGAGATTTTCGAGTATCTCCAAACTCTTTCCTACTATGACACCCCCGATTATGCCAAAATCACGAGATTGCTCGAACAAGCTGGAGAAAGGTTTCATATCACACCACAGACTACGTTTGATTGGGAATCTCCCAAGCCTAGACGTCAAAGTTCCACCAGTTCCCTTTCCAAAGCATCACAATTCACACCACGACGCAATTCTTTTCAGACCATTCAACCAAATGTCCACCAATCATCACCCGATCTCTCACGTTCATTCAGGCAGTCTACTCTCAATTCTGTTGAATCCTCTTCTCAAATTTCTTTTCCATCATCTCCAAACACAACCCAAGTTCATAATTTCAGACTTAATTCCCCATCACAACACAGAATCTTTCTGCGCCAAAACAGCATCAACAATGCTCCATGGGGGAAAACAACCGAACCCGTATTTGTTGATGGGCACGGTTCCACATATTCACCTCGCGTCCCAATGCAGAAGATGTCACTATTTAAACCATGCACGGTTTCGAGCCTCTCGCGAGTTCAGACTCAGCAGGATTCTCCGGCAACCGAATGTCTGAGCCCGTCAACCAACGGTAATCAAAGCACTCCTCTTCTCAACCGAAATTTCTCTCATCTGAAGACACCAAACCGAGGGAAGACTTCATATCAACTCCCAGGGACTAAATCCCCCGCAAATTCAAACACTTATCTTTCTCATAGTACAACAAACATCAACGATGCGTTATCATCCCCATCACCGTCATTTTGCACGTTTTCGCCGAATGGAGTTGATACTTCGGAAGCAGTCCTGAATCAGTCATCAGCAGCGACAAGCGCTCTTCAGGGATACCAATACGGAAATCCACCGGTTCATTTTCCATTTGGATCCATTGGCCCAAAGAAAATAACCAGTGAGGAATCACTTGAGAAGATCTTCCAAGACGACAACACAGAAGGTGATAACCAAAAGGGAAGGTACAAAATGGAGGATCAAAGCGAAAATACCATGTTCTTGCTTTTGCATTCATCCGATCCACATAGTTTAGCAGATCTGCCAAGTCACTCTGTTCTCGACAACTGCAACTCATCAGAGAACGATTCAAGGGAGTCCGATGCCCCGATTCCGAACCTACATCAGAGTAAAGTTGTTCCCTCTTCGGGCCAGAGTAACATATCTCCGAAATCTAGATTGGATCAGGTCCAGCAGGAACAGGAGCATCGCGCGGGTGTTCCTGTTGTTGCGGATGATGACCACTGCTCATGCACCATTTTTTGACACAGAATGAACGATCAATTTGGTTGCTTGTTGTTGAAGTTCGTCTGTGTTTCGTTTCGTTGTGTTTTTTCATTGTTTTAAAGTCACTTGAAACCTTTGAATGATTTGAAAGGAAGAGTTGACAAAGTGGAAAATAAAGTTAGAAGGATGATCCCATCCTGTCAAATTGATGCATTGCCATGGAAAGAGGAGAATACTGTTTCTGTGCCTTGAGTAATTTGCGGAAATGTTCTGGTGGGATTAATGATGAGAGAGTTTCGTCCCCTGCACCAATTGTGTCTGGAACAAAGATGCGACCAATCCAGACGCAATAATGTGATAGAAGAAGGAAAAATTCTTCAAATTCATCCAATGGTTCGATGGAATCAATTCGGGCTTTTTCTGGAGGTGGGATGTTCATGTATGCATTTTTCATGTTGATAGCCTGAACACTATCGAACCCTGTTTCTCGAAGGATGTCTTCACGGCTTTGGGTTGTTGGAAATGCCATCAGAGACGGCATTTCTATGCCTCGTTTCTGAGTTATGAACAATAAATGAAATCATACCATAAGATTTGCGACCATAACTTTTCCGAAATTATCTGTCTGTTGAGACATTGGATCATATCCAACAACCATCGCAGGAGATGCTGCTGTTCGATGAAGCTGCGAGATGTTGTTGAGGATACTACGGTTAGCCTCAGGAGGAAGATATGCTGTGACACATTCAAGAAGATAAATTGTTGGGATTCTATTGAGAGAATGAGAATATCCTTGAAACAAACGAAGGATCAAGTCCTCCATCTTTCATCGATTGAATAAGGCCAGGACCATCTAACAGATCACCGGAAATTAACTTGTAACGCGCTAAAAGATGCATATTAAACTGAACGACATCATACAGAAATTCTCTCGCTTGGCATGTTGTGAATAAATTTCATTTTTCTTCATAACGACCTCAGGGAGGTCGACCTCCATCCATAATGTGAGTCCTGGATGATCATCCTCCTATAGATGCAAAAAATGGTTGGGATATGTTATGAAATCTTAAGACAACGGAAGAAACTTTCATGGTGAAAAGATAAGAGTCAAATCCAGCT
The DNA here is from genome assembly GCA_033064195.1 of Blattamonas nauphoetae. NCBI lineage: Eukaryota > Preaxostyla > Oxymonadida > Blattamonas > Blattamonas nauphoetae. The sequence goes on along the minus strand of JARBJD010000007.1, from coordinate 621,682 downwards.
CCCAAGAAGACCACTTGCTTATTTCCTGGGATTCCTTTGCAAAATGAGGATACACATCGGAGGATTGAGTATATTCTTGCAAAATACCCTTGGAAATATGATATAATAACGATGAAGTGTACCTCGGTTGATGAGACGTGATCTGCTTTGGGTCAGTGTTGTAAATTGATGGAGATATGGATCATAGTAGTATCCTGCACCAATGCACGAGAGTTTAGCAGTCGCGGCATCGGTACAACCTATGAATGACAGAATGATCGAAAACGCGGAATGACTTCTTTGAGATGTGGAACAGACCGAAAATATCACCAAACAAAGAATTGGACTTTCTGACGGAAGGGGGAGGCATTTCTGTATCTGACATAGGATTGAATTTGTTGTTTTCTGAAATGTGGGATGAAAATTGTCATTTCTCGTACTCGAACACGACACAATATTTGATTGACTTTTTTCCCAGTTATTAAAGGTAAAATACATCAGATGTTATCTGGATGAAATGATTGAATTCTGCAGAGAGAAAGCTACTGAGTCTGACACTCCTGTGGGACTTCATTGCCCTTGAGTTGCTTTCCTCCACCTTTTCCCTTTGCTTTCGGGTCATCGTCACCTGAATCATCATCACTATCATCACTCTTTTTCGCTTTCCCCTTCTTTCCGCCTTGAAGTTGTTGGAGGAGTTCTGCCAATTTATCCTCATCAATATCATCATCGTCCTCATCATCACTATCATCGTCGTCCATGTCAGGTGATCCACGGAGTTTGTCTGCTTCGCCTGTGAACCACAAGTATGAATGGACGTAGATTTCTTTGGCGATTGTGTCCAGAGCCTCTTCCATGGCCATCTCAACTTCCTCAATATCGGAATCGAAGCTCACGAGCATCTTTTCATTTTGGTAGTCGTCGTATTTATCGTTATCCTCTGCTTCGTCCATGTCATCCTCTTTGATGTCGTGTTTCGCTGTGAGTGCGTCCACAACATCACTTTCTTGGCTGCAAACATCCTTGAAATGTTCAATGCAGGCTTCCTTCCCACGGAAAAAGTCAAAGAAAGAGCGGCCTTTGAAGGTTCTGGTATGTTTGGTCTCTTTTGCTGGCCCTTTCTTGCCCTTCTTCCCCTTTTGTTTGACCTTCTTCGTCCATTCAATCAGATAAGAATCAGGGTTTTGACCTTCTTTCCAGTTGATTGTTGTTCCCGTGAAATCATGTTGTTCGCTGACTCCTCCTGGTTTACGTTCCGTCTTAGTCACATAAGTCAATGTGAGCTTATCATTTGAGAAGAAAGGATTTTCGCTGAACACGAATTCAAGAACATCTGTTCGTTTTGAAGCTCCTTCGAATTGAGTGGTGATGATTAGGTCTTCCATGTACGGAAGGATCTTCTGGTCGTTTGGAGTGATGAACGAACTAACCAAATCATTATTTCCAAGAGCGTCTGCCCAGTAGTCAGGAACTCCACGTTCTGAACCATCTGGACGTTTGGCCATTGGAATACCTTTGTCTTTCATTGGGTCCTTCTCAGGGGGATATTCGTTTAATGGCTCGAGTTCGTCGTTGGTTGGTTCATATTCACCTTTCTGGATTTGTGCAAGTTTCGCAAAAAGTGGGCGGAGTTGTTCTGCATATTTCAATTCAAGTTCAGAGACTTTGTCAAGATATTCGTCATCAACAGTGTTGTATTCATCTTGGAGCTTCTTGACAGCTCTCAAACGTCTCTTCACTGGACCGGACAGTTCATCAAGGAGGCCAGAGGGCTGTCCCATGAGTGTCTTGAATTTCTTCTGAAAGATATCTGAAAGTGCATTGAGAGCGGGATCTATTTCCAGAAACGTCAGAAAAATGGTAAAGTTAACCTTGTCCGAAGGGATTAGCGCCAGGGGCTCCGAATGGATTGGCAGCTGGGGCTCCAAAAGGATTGGCAGCTGGTGCTCCGAATGGATTGGATGATTGGGCAAATGGATTGCTCTGTATTCGTTGAAAAGAAAATGAAGAAAGAAATATAGACAATAAGAGACGAAAAAGGAGCATACTCCACCTGCAAGGAATGGATTTGCTGGTTTATCTCCACCTGCTGACATTGACTCGATCATACCCAAAACTCAAAAAAATGTCCATAGTTGACAAAACTGTCCAGAAATGAAGAAATATGACAAAAACAAGTGCAAAATAATAAAATCAATCTATTTCTTCTTCGTCCATGCTCTTTGTTAATTTTTCGAAGAACTCCTGTTCCATCCTTCTCACTTCCTCTTCATCAACCATATATTCATCGAGATCATCCTTTTCCACTTGTGGCGTGATTTTAACTTCTGAGCGAGAAGAAAAAGGACTGAGACCACCCATCTGAGGGAGTGTCATATTTGCGGCTGCTGGGTTTGTATTCACGAATACATCCAGCATAATACTTGTTTGTGCTTCTCTGCGTACTTCTCGATCAAGAGCATCATTCAGGATTCGATTTTCATCATTGCGTGGTTGAGAAAGAGCAGACGAGAGTGAGAAAAGATTTGCTGGAAAAGAATGAGGAAGAAAAGATAAACTTGTTCCATCGGCCAATCCAGCCGTAAAAAATTGACCCGATGGATGAGTTTCAATGTGGAAAATTCCGTTTCGAGAGGTTTCAGACGAAGCGATATCTTTTCGTTGGTCTGGAACGTCAAAAGGAGAAAAGAACACACCCGAATGATGTTTTGTGTGCTGAATGGTCTGTACTTCCTTGAATTGTTGTTGACGACTTCCAGCTGTCTGGACCTTCACTTGGAGAAGAGTTTGTTGAGTCACCACATCCCAGAAACTAACGTTTCCATTTGAAGAACCGACAAGTGCTATTGTTGGCTTGGTTGGGCTCCACTGTCCAGAGGTAATGAATTGTTGTGGGATGAACGGAGTTGAAAGGATTGGCGATGAGTGAGACCAATGAAGTGCAAATGGAGATGGAGAATATTTTGGAGGAAGGACTCCCCATTGAGACACATAGCCTGATGAGGAGGGGGGATTAACGAGGAACGACGTGTGGGGAGAAGTACCATATGGTGAGGAGAGAGAATTGAATGAGAAAGATGCTGGCTGGGCGCCAAATTGAGGTTTGCGTTGAAGATTGGCTGAGGGGCCATGAGGGCTACTTTGCTCATGTGCGTCCTTATCCTTTACCTCTGTGTGGACGCCTGTTGCGAGCAATTTTGGAGTGGTGTCATCATCTACCCAGATCTTCGCGGAGACATCTCCAAACGAAATGAAGTATTTCGGGTTAGCAGGGTTTCTACAAACACCATACACAGGACCAACATGAGCGAAGAATGGCAGGCCAAGTTGTTCGGTTTGCTTTTTCCCTTTTTGATTGCATGAGAGAACTTGACCCTGTTCAGTTCCAACAAGAAATTTAGATGGCTGAGAGAGAAAACAATGAAAGTGATTTGAAGGAGAAAGATTGACATACTCCAAAGCGAGGATCAAAATCTAGACTTGTTGCACCAACAGGAGTATTGTTCGTGTTATTTATCAGCTTGATGATTGTATACGGCTCAGAAAGCTTCCGAACATCCCAAAATTTGGCAAATGAATCTGGTGAAACAGAACATATTTCATTTCCTGTTTTTGAAGCTAACCAGTACACATCAGTGACAAAATCTCGGTGACAATGATTCACTGGGGACGTCTCGTAGGGGCGTGAATCTTTTCGAGTATCGAAAAATGCTAGGATAGCGATTTGGTTCAGAATAACATGAGAATCGGGGACATACAAACAAGACCATCGGTGCATCCAGAAACGAGAATATTTGCGTCTTTTGGATTGAATTTCGTGCAACATAATGGCGAAGCACCAGCGAGTGTGTGCTGAAGAAATCGTGAATGAGAAAAGCGCGAACAATTGGCGAGTCTTGGTGATTGAAGTCCCAGATGAAAGAAGGTGATGATGAGACAGGTGAAATGTTCCTAGATTCCAATCCAGTGTATGCTACTGCAATGACTGCAGGATTTTCTGGGTGCCAAGAGACACGATTCACGAATCGACTTTGTGCATGCTCTGGATCTCTGAGGACGGTGAGAAGATTGGCCTGTGGTGGTTCGAGTGTGAGACCAGACTCACAGTCTTCAAACTCCTCTGTATAGATATCTAGTGTATTATTGATCTTGAGCGAATGATCAACTGTGTCAGAGAGAGCTCGAAGTTGAGTTTTGTAGTTGTCATCAGTTTCAATCTAAATTGAGGAAAAGATCTGAGCATCAACCGTTCAAACAAACTTTTCTTCGAAACATATTCATATGGTCTGGTTCATTTGGATCAATGTCTTTTGGCCATGCTCCTTCAATGTGGTTCATTCCTTTTGACTTCAGAAGAATGTGATCTGTGTTTACTGAATGTTCGCTGAACTCGGGACTGCATTGCACCTTAATTGATACTGTTTGGGAGGTAATCCAATTTTTAGCTTTATCTGGCTCATGCTTTGCCTCAAATAAAATGGTGGCGTGTGTCAGAGAAAAATGACACGGTTTTCCTGTGTATTACATGATGGAGAAGAAACAAGAGAGAAAAATCGAGTTATAATTTGCGAAATAGAAGAAATATACCAAAATCTCGCCGTTTTCGCGAGTATTGGAAGTCGATGGTCATTGGAAATAAAAATGTTGGATCGATCCAGACTACTCACGAATTAGCGTACGACTTGACCTAAATCAAGAGTTTTGAGTAAAAGTTATCGTAAAAAGACATTTATCACAAAAATAAAGCTGTTGATTGGAAATGAAGACGAGAATGAAGAATGAACTAAACTTGAGAATAAAAGCAGAAAAGATAGAATATCATGTTCTGAACTCAACTCAATTCAATCTGAGACGGTTGCACAGGCAGATTTGCTGTCAAAGACAATGTTGTCATAGCTCCATTGGTGGCATGTCCAGCATAGTCGAAGTTTAGAGTCAGAATGTCCAAATCTGCGTCAAACGATGATGTGATTGTAAAAGACGGTATCGACGACCCCAACTTCTCAAACATGCTGTTCTCTCCCTTCTGAATGGTATGAAATGAAAGATATTGCGATAAATAGTCTGCCGACGACAAATATTCCTGGGAGACACTGAGCTGCATGTTCCACTTTGTGAAGTTCTTCACAATCAGAGTCTGTGTGGCGATTGGGGATGCGATTGTGTGTAGCTGTGGATAGTGATACACAACTGTGTTATTGAGTCCTGGTATGACAATCCCCGACAACTCTGTCATGATAATTGGGGAAGTGACTGTGAAGTATGTTTCGCCGTCATCGACTGTGCTCGTGGTCAGTTCAGCTCCTTCAATTCGAGTGGTTGAGATTCCATCTGAGATCGAAAGGGTCGAGTCAACAGTCACAACATTGCCCGCGTCTTCATGTCCCACAACTGTTGAGACTGACATATTCCCAAAGTTGGCTTCAAATACAACGACCTCTTCTTCACGAACAACAAAATGCTCTTCTGTTGTGGGAGTGGTTGTCGTTGTGACATGAATTCGTGGTGACTGTGGAGGTGAGTTTGATGAGTGTATTGTTGAGTTTGCCAGACACCAATCTGGTTGGTCGTCGTGTCCATTCTTCCATTGACTGCAACCCAACTGATTCGATTTTGCTGTTCGTCTTTTTGAGCCCACCGAGAACAGAACTTGTCCTATGTCGTCTGTTGATTTGAATGTGGGTGAGACACGATAGCTTTTGTGTGCTGTCAATCCACTCCGAGCGCTTTGAGCATTCCCGAAAAAGAGGAGAGCGAATCCCATCCAAGCACTCAATCCAAGAACGACGATGACGAGAGCAATTATGATGATTGTGGTGATATTCACACATGGATGGCGAGCGAACGTTGATCGTGATGGAATAGGTGATGGCTCCCAGCTGTGTTGTTTGAAGCCGCTTGCCAATGGACGAGGATCTTTTGTTTTGACTGGCTTTGGTTCGGCGTCTTGTTTGAGGTCTTCGGGATCATCTTCTTCGTTTTCAGTGACGACAACGTGGAGAGGTTCGTCTTGGTTGAGTTTGAATTGTTGATTCTTTCTTAATTCGTCCTCCTCGAGGGCTTTCTGACGTGCGAGACGTTCTCTCTCTTCTTCCTTTTGGGCTTCACAAATCTTTCTTCTTTCTTCTTCTTTCTTCTGTTCCTGTTCTTTCCTGTCCAACACCCCAACCGAGTCTTCGTAGACCATTGAGATTCTGGCGCGGTCGACTTCTCTCAAATGCCATTCTGGGTCGTCTTCATACCAACTTGCCCCGAAACACACAAACCCGAGTTCCATCATCCTCATGAGGAAGTATTCTGAAAGCAACATTCGTTCGATCTTTATTGTTTTGGCGAGATTTTGAGTTGATCGGTGGAGTGTGTGGTATGAGAAGTCGGATGATGACAGTGAAAGCATTGTCAGCCCATCATCTTCGATTGGAGAGAGTGTTGGTTGTGATGACAGTGAGATGGATGATTCGAGGTTGGATAAAGTGAACGAAACAGGAGAATCCGTTGTCAATGTGTCTTCTTGTTTCGACAACTCTTTCTGGATTTCATTTTGTGACAATTGTTCACTGTCCAAAGATGAATCATCGCTGCTGTCTATCTTGTTTGATCTTCGTGTTGGGAGGATGGATGGAGGAGATTTGGAGCGCGGCGGAGTTCCGAGTGGCGGCGAGACAACTTCATTTCTTGACTTTCCATCTTTCATTGAGCTCTGATTTGATCGACTAGTCATTTGAGGTGTTTGTTCCCAATCATTTTTCTCCTTCTGATATTCGATTGGATGCTGAACATCGAAAAACCCAATCCCATTTTTTAGATTCCAAAACTCGTTGAGATACATCTGATAGCGTTCTCGCTGTTGGAGTCCCATTCCCTCCCCTACGTAATCACAGAGAATTGATCGAGCTGTTTCGTGCATTTCTATCATTTTCTTGACATCCGCATGGAACAAGCTCTTGTCGTCCAGGCTGTTTGGAGCAGAGAGGTTCAGAACGCATGTTTGAGAAATCGTTGTTGGTTCGTTTCCGTTCAGAACATCTTCGAATTCCAGTTTAATCGTAACTTCGATCAGAAGATCGTCGGTGTCAACTTCGTTTGGCAACGGTGCATTTGAATCTGTCTCGTCGGGGTTTTTGGGATCTGGAAGACGAATGGTCTTGTGAAGTTCTTTGTTCTTGTCCGATGATGGCTTGCTTTGCTCGGACTTGTCGTCGGATGAGATAATGTTCTCATCTCCAGAGACAGCGTTCTGTTGGTCAAGATCAGCGCTCGAGTCATCGTCATCAGATTGACCAGATGACCGTCGGGTCTCACAGCGAGAGAGAGGGTGCTGTCTGGCCGAGTTCTGTCTAGAAATGACAGGAGTTCTGAATGGATCCTCTGACGCTGGTGTGATATCTGCTGTGAGTGTTACTGAAGGGATTTTGATGCTTGATGGTGTCGATGATGATGGTGATGACGGTGTTGGCAGAATGGACGTGTTGGGTGATTTCTTTCCGGTCTTATCTCCGACCGGTGCACTGTGCGGATCAGCCACTGTCTGTTTTTGTTTCCACACGAAGTCTGGAGCAGAACTTCCTTTTACAACGGTTGTTGATGCTCGTTGACGCTGTTCTTCAATGATTGATTGTCGATCTTGACGGGCGGAGTTCACTCGTTTCAGTTTCTTTGATGTGATTGGTGTTTCGAGTGGAGAAACGACTGGAGTTGAGGCAACTCGGTTGTTATCGTCTGAATCTTCTTCGTTGTCATTCTCATCTGAAATGTCCGTTGAGTCCGTTTCGTCATCTTTCTCCTCTTTGTTGAGCTTGGATGGAGAAGGGATCTTTGGTTGGACTTTTTGGATTTCTGGTTTGTTTGAGGATTTATGCGAGTCAGACTCTGAATAAACATCTGAAGAAGAATCTGAAGAAGAGATATGGTCAATGCGTCGTTGTTCCTCTTCTCTTCTCAGTTTTTCTAACTTCCGTTGTTCCAAAAGTTCAGAGTGAATCGTTTTGATTTCGTCTAAAGTCCCAATCTTCCAAACAAACCGCAGACGGAGACCAGAATGGACCGACGAGATTGTAATAACATGTGGGTCAATCGGTTCGTCTTCATATTCACTGTCTCCATGATGGCTAGAAGCAATATCGTGCTGATCTTTTGGATCGGTGTCAGGTTTATCCTCGATGTCGCTGTCGTGTTTGCTGTCAGTTTCGGACTCCGATTGGTTTTCGAGAGTTTCATCATTAGTTTTTCCCTGATCTAAAACGATTGAGTGTTCGCTTTCTTCGTTGTTTTCCTTGTTTTCATCTTCTTCATCATCCGCTTCACTATATCCTGATAAAGTCTCATCTCCTGTTCGTGTTTTGGGTTTCTTCTCTTCCGATTTTCGGGGATTTTGGGTGAGGAAGGAATTATTTGGATCGATCTTTATTTTTGACGTAGAAGTGTTGGCGCGCTTTCTTTGTGCAGGAATGAGTGGGCGATGCTTTTGGTCTTCATCATTTGACGATGCCTCGTTATCTTGAGTTTTGGGTTTTCGTGGACCTGTCCCAAGAGAAAATGCTGTTGAGGCGTCAACTTGGCCTTTGGTGACGGTTGTTGCAGCCCTTGATCTTTGTTTTTGTTGTGTTTTAGTCTTTTCTGGCTCTGTTTTCTGGATTTCTGTGTCGACATCTTTTGCCTGTGATTCGTTTTGTTTCTTTAAGAATCTTGGTTCGACTGGAATTGGACCATTGGCAATAAAAGGACGATCGTTAGGACTGCTTCTCCCGCGCTCTGTCATCGCTCGCTTTCTTCCATTCTTCAGTCCAAAGTCAGACGATCTCTTCTTACGAGGTTCAAACTCTGAAATGACAGATCGGACGAGACTACTGTTGTCGTCAACTGAACTGTCTGTGTTCGACGAATGATGGCTTGAACGTTCTGTTGAGATATTTTCCTCCTCCACGATATCGTTATCTTCCTCGTTACTGTCTTCTTCATCTTCGTCGGAAAAGACAATACGGTTTAAACAACAATCAATCGGGATTTCTGTCGTCGTCCCTTTCAGGTTTGTCGACATTGTGATTTTGAGATTCTTCATCACGCCGTTGGCTCTCCTGAACATGGCGTCCATCAAAGCATCCATGAACTGCTTCCGTGATTGGATGTGATAACTTCGTCCTCCTGTCAGGTCAGAGAGCTGACTGAGCATGACACTGTGAGTTGAAGGGAAGAATGTGAAAGTGTACACAGGACAAATGGGTGTAGAGCGGATCGATGTAATCGAAGAAAGATCTGAGTAAGTTGAGGATGAATGAATTGATCCCGTTTCTCCATCTGTATTGTGTTGTTCTTGTCTTTTGTGGAAAGTGATGGGATGATCAGCATCGTTTGTGTATTCTGTCGCAGATCGGTTCCGAATTGTCTCCTTCTTTTCAATTGGGAGAGATGACGTGGTCCGAACGAGTTTTTGTTGTTGGGGGACAAAGACTCGTGGTGAGGGCTTCACTTCATCTTGATTGGAAGTGCCTTCTTGGTCTTTTCTTTCCTCTTCGTTTTGGATTGATTTGTCTTCTGGAATCAATTGCTCCTGATTGAGTTTGGCGTTTTCGATCATTTCGTTTTCTTCATCAACTTCATTGCTCTCAACATGAATGTCATGACTCTTTTCTTCTTCATCCTTCTGTTCTCCTTCTGATTGTTCTTTTTGTTTTGGAAGTTCGTCCTCCTTTTCCTCCTGTTCTGTCGCGTTTTGGAGGTTTTCATCTGCTGTTGTCCTTTCTTCTCCAATTTCTTCTTCATTTCCCTTATTTTCTACATCGTCCTTCACTAAAACATCTTCCTTGTCCTCTTCCTCATGTTCTGTGTTTACATCGTCATTGTTTGGAGTTGTGATTGGACTGACCTCATGTACTGCCTCTTCTGTTTTCTCCTCAACAGGCGGCTTGGCGACTTCATCCTCATGTTTCTCAACTGTTTCGGTCAGAGTGTCCGTTGCAACTTCTTCCGGTTTTGGTTCATCCTCTTTGGGACCTTCTTCCGGTGTTGGTTCATCCTCTTTGGGACCTTCTTCCGGTTTTGGTTCATCCTCTTTGGGACCTTCTTCTGGTTTTGGTTCATCCTCTTTGGGACCTTCTTCTGGTTTTGGTTCATCCTCTTTGGGACCTTCTTCTGGTTTTGGTTCATCCTCTTTGGGACCTTCTTCCGATTTTGGTTCATCCTCTTTGGGATCTTCTTCCGGTTTTGGTTCATCCTCTTTGGGACCTTCTTCCGAGTGAGTTGGATCATTCTCTCCTTCATCTTTGTTCTCTTCGTTGATTGATTTCTCTTCATCGGAGTCATTGTGTGATTTATCCGCTGGTGAATCTTTGTCCTTTTCTTCCTTTTCCTGTTCCGAGTTAGCCTGGTCCTCAACAGCAATCGTCTGCTCTTTCCTATCTGTCTCACTCGGCTGCTGTTCCGGGTTAGCCTGATCCTCAACAGCAATTGCCTGTTCTTCACCGTCCGTCTCACTCTGCGGCTGTTCCGTCTCTGAATCAGTGTCACCACCAGCCCCTCCCTTCAAACGATCGTCCAAACTCTCGTCTTCATGCAAAGTCTCAATGGTCTCTTCCAAAAGCGGTTCTGGAGGGGTCGTTCCTGGTTGAGGCACGTTAAGCGATTTCGAGCTTGAATGAGAATGTGTGCTTGATTTGTTCGAGGAGATGGAGTGGCGTGAAGTGGTAGATTTTGAGGAGGAAGACCTTGATGAATGTTGGGAGAATCGAGACGATTGAGGGGTTTTGAGCAAATGGGATTGTGAAGACTTGATTGAGCTAGTTTCACTTTGTGTGGGTGTTATTAGTTTGGTTGGTTCCAACTGATTTGCGCTCTTTTTGGAAGAAATAGATCCGACTGTGGATTTTCTGGACATTTTGTCGGAGCGAGATGACTTTGAAGACGATGTCGAGGGATGAATAGAATTTGTGTCAGTAGACTCCGAGTTGGAGTGTTCTGAATTTTCGAGTTGATTTTGAGTATCAGAATCATCCAATACACGTTTTTCATCGATATCGTTATCATTTGAGTTTTCGTCTCCGTTCAGTTCTTCCAATGTTTCATTGTTTGAATTCGTCATTACGTTAGCTAGAAACTCGGAAACTGAATTTCGAATTGCCTTGAGCATCTTGTCTTCATCACGTCCCTGAAGGACATCGTTTTGTTCGATTATGCCTGGCGATGAGCTCTTCGTTGTCTTTTCTGTTTCGAGTTCATGTTCAACGATTGACTGGTGTCGCGTCAGAGGTGGTGTTTTTTCGGAGGAGGTTGTCAAACTTTGATTGTCATCATTGTCACAGTGTGTAGGGGGATCTGGGTTGGTTGGATCTGAAGGAGAAAAAGGGTGTGTTCCTGAGAAAGTCCAGATAAGGGGAGTTCGAGAGGTAGCATCTTGTGGGCTAAATGAACAATAAAAAGAAATATATGACGACATGATGAGAGAAGGAGAAGTAAGAAGGAAGAATTTTGATTTTCAGACTTTCTAGCATCTGCAATAATAGTGAAAGCAGTGTTTATCGAGTCGAGGATCGAGACATGTCTATCAACAGTTTCATTCATATCACGAAGAACGTTAATGATGAATTCCTGAAAGTGAGAGATGAAGATATAAACAAATTCATCATTGAACAAGGATGAAAGATAAAAAAAAGAATGAATGATGGAAATGATCCACTAGAATTATTTAGAAAAGATATAATCAGGAAATGCAGACTATTCGAGTTTTCGTTGTATATTCCAGCGGGATATACGCATTTTTTTGTTCGGATGCGAGGATAAGTCCAAAACGGTCATCAGGTTTGAGAAGATACACGATTCTCTCCAAACAAATCAATGTTTGTTTGAAAGATGAACTGGAAAGAACAATAGCATGAAAGAGTTTGTTAGAGAGAAAAAGATGACGATTGAGGGAAACACAGACACTTGATCAAATTCTTGTGAGGGATTCATTGCTGTTTTTGTGAAATATGAAAGTAATAACCAAATAATTGTGGAAAACCTGTTGTATCATCCAATACAATCACAAGATCAACCGGATTCCTGCGAAAGATCAACTCTTCATGGTCAGGAATTGAAATTGACGATGCGATGAACTGTTCGAATGAATCATCCTTTCCACCATATTGTGGGAGTGAAAAAGTTTTAAGATCCACTGAAGGATTCATAAGATGCATGTAATCGCCAAAGTTTTGCCTCAGGACAGAGTCACTTCAATTGATCTTAGAATCATGGGTAGATCTTCCAAGAATCTTTGATGTCTGAGGCAAAAGTGTTTAAACTCGTAGCATTCAATGGCAGGTTTTTTCCTCCTGGTTTTCATTCTTGTTATGGATAGCCCACACCGTAATGGTGCCACAGCACAACTCATGAATTTTGTGATCGACGAGCTCAAAAAAGAAGGAGTTGAATGTGAACTTATTCATCTCTGTGACTGTATTTTTTTCCTTTTCTGTTTCTTTTACAATTTCACTTTTAGATGACAAGATTCGCGGCTGTCGTGGTTTGCATCGATCATGTCATCATTTCTCTCACCTTCATTCACTCCACGTCAGGGTGCTATGCATGCACTGGACACACAAAATGCATGGCTGCTGCACCAGATGATCCCATCAACAGTCATATTGAAAAGATCCTCGCGTCGGATTGTGTCATGATCGGCTCCCCAACTCACTACGCCAATGTCTCAGTAGCAACGAAATCACTTATTGACCGGTCTTTTTTTTCTATAAAGTAATCCAATCAGGGCTGGTCTTGTCGCGTCCTCCAACGGCCATCTTTACAAAGGAAAGATTGGTGTGCCTATCATCTCAGCAATGCGCAACGGAACAAGATCTGCTTACAACGCAGTTTGTCTCATTCTCTTTCATGTTTTTTTCAGATTGATTCATTCTTTTCGTTTGAACAGATGCCTGTAGCTTCGGTTGATTGGTATGTAACTCGTTTCAGTTCTATACTTGTGTTTGTTTCTATTCGATAGGAATACCGGAATATCAATGAAAGAAGGCGAGATTCTGAAGGAGGAAGGAACCAAAGAGAATCTGACAAAGCTTGCGCAGCAAATCCTGTTCATGCTCCAAAAACTTCGCGCATAATGTCATTCTTGATTTAATCAAGTAAGTACCGAGTTGTGATTCGTCTTGTTGTTATTGTCTCACAATTCTGAGTGTTCTAACCTTTTTTCTCATACCCGAATCCAAAAACAAGAGTAAAAGAGTTAGAGTCCTCTGAATGGAACAAGAATTGATTTCACCTCCATTAACACAAAATATTTCACTCAGACATCCAATAGGGTGATTGTCGAAGATGCCACGAAGAACAAAAAAGAATGAAGTCGAAACAGACAGGTGGACAGTTGTCCACCTATTTTCTCAGTTTCTCCAAAAGGTCAGCCATGTTATCGCCAAGATTTTTCAGTTGTTCTTTCCCAAACTCATCCTTCTCAGCGTCTTCCGCGGTGGCGGCTTTTCCATCGTTCCAACATTGGTTGCTGACGGCAACAATACCGCTGTAGGCAAACCAGTGATTTATCTAACATAAAATAATCACAAGAAAGAGGCTTACCGCATCGAAAGCTTCAGTTTGTCCGCTTTCAGCACAGACAGTGATTGCTGCACCGACCTTCCCTTTGAGAGGATTTCCGTTGGTCATACTGATGTATCCAGCTCTGAAAAGAGTATTGGCAGAAAATTAGAGACCGATCTATGAAGGACTTCATTTCTGTGCTGACATTTGCGTAATACACGGGCGATCCAAGAATAACACCATCTGCAGCCACGAGCTTCGCGTACCATTCGTTGATGGGATCACCTTCTTTAGCGAGTGGGCAGGCATTCTTTCCAGCACAGGCACTACATCCTGACAGACGAGATCATGAAGAAAACAATTGTTGAGAAACTGAAAGAACAGACCTCGGCAACCATTCACGAAACGTGCTACAAACAAAGAAAAATGGATGAGAAGATGAAGATTAACCTGCGCCCATTTGAACCAGTTCTGTCTCAATGCCGCGAGCTTTCAACTGTGCCTCCACCTGAGCGAGGTAGACACTGGTACTTCCTTTTGGGTGCGGGCTGAAGGGAGAAAAAATAGCTATGGTGGTTGAATCAGACCTTCCGTTGAAAAGGACGACTTTCATCAGACTGTTTCTTGATCAATGGCCCTTTGGGTCGTCAGCAAACACTCGTTTGAGATAAACAAATATCAATACAACTCCGATGAAACACCAATTTAAACAACTGCAGTTTTCAGCTCCAAACAATTGAAAGACACAAGGAAGAAGTGTGGTGAAGAGTGAATAACGGTTCGAGAATAAAACGACAATTTGAGACTACATCGGCATCCTTGGAGGGCCACCCTTTGGAACTGGAGGCGGTGGTCCTTTTGGAAGAGGCGGTGGGCGTTTTGGAGGTGCAGCACCCATGCCTGGCCCAGGTGGAGGAGGTGGTGGGAGGTCATTGGCCGGTGGTGGTGGAGGAAGAGATTGGTAGACTGGATCGGAAGGAGGTGGAGGAAGGGAGCCTCCGGCGGGGGCTGGAGAGGATGGGGCAACTGAATGAATTGTTGTGAAATGAACGATGGAACAAACTTCCCATGGACACTGGTGACGAACCAGGAACCATAAAAGTTATTAGACCAGTGCTATTCTTTGTCTCGTACGTATGCTTCACCATTGAGACAACGTTTGCACTTGGTGGAACCTGAGAAACAGAAGTGTGGTGGTCGATGATGAGAAGACTGTTGAACATACATGTTGGGTCTCAAATGTCCATCTTCCAGCTGCTGCTCCTGCTTGTGCAGCATATGATGATGTGGGGGCGTGAGATTGAGGAGCATATGACTCTAAAAGGGAAGTTGACAATGACTTTTGACGATGGCAGACGTTTTGGAGCTGGGGCTGGAGCTGGTTGAGAATATGTTTGTGCAGGAGGGAAAGCAGGCGGTGGGGGGAGAGAGGCTACGATAATAAATCAATGAAGTGTCAGGAAAAAGATGAGGAAGACGTTCTTGTTGTGCAAATCCACCTGGCGGGGCGGGTGGGGGTGGTGGGATTCCCTCTGAAAGAGTGTGAAAGGGAATAAAAACAGCTGAAAGATGAACAAATAGCATACCAATAGGGGGCCCTGGTGGCGGAGGAGGAAGTGTGTTGCCTGGCGGTGGACCTGGCGGGGGAGGGGGAAGACCAGCAGCAGATGAAGGTTGGACAGATTTTGGTTTTGCTGGTGCAACTGCTTTTGGCTTCGGTGGAGCACCTGGAGCCTTTGGAGCTCCAGGACCAACAGCTGGTTTCGGTTTAGGTGCTGGGGCAGGTGCTAGACATTGATAAGAAAGAAGAATGTGCACAGAATTAGATGGAATGAATACCTCGGGCGCCCCCGCCACCACCTCCCATGGGAAGTTTTGATCCCAAGAGAGCTGCGAGGCCAGCTGTTCCCTTCGGGACAGGCTTATCATCCTCCTTTGGTGCAGCTCCTAAGAAAATGTTGATAGAAATAAAAAGAAATGTGATTTGGTTTCATTAATAATTGTTCTCAAAAAAAGAGAGCTGTGTTAACAAAATAGCTTATCAAAGTTGACAGACCAGGAATAAAAGGACCAGAACGATCATTGGTGACCGTTTTCTTCAATGCACCAGACTTAAATGATTGAATATCCTTAAGAAATGCAGCCATTAGAAAAGCTTCGAAGAATGATCAACAATGGTTTGATCTGGTGAAGATCCCAACGTTTTCTCAAAAAAGCAGGTCAAATCTCAAAAGATCTCCAAATGGACAATCATGAATAAATAGATAAAAGAATACAAATGAAGAAAAAATAGGACTGGAATTAAGATCAACGAGAGATTAAGTTCCCTGGCTTTGCTGATCCGGCGGAGAGCAGTTCAACCAGATGGATGATTGCGTGAGATTATTGGATAATCGAGTGAATGGATGGAACAAGAAGGGTGAACGTGACAGGATTTTGAGATTGTGGTGGTGTGATTCGATGAGGGTGTTGATCATGTTGATGACAACACTTTGCTCGTGAATGTTCACCACGCCCAACCTGCTTAATGTGTTTGCTCTCTTCGTGTTCTGTTCTCGAAGGAATGTGGAATTCATTGGCGACAGCGAGATTCGGTCGATTGGAGTGTTTGGAGTGACCACCAAAGCGAATCGACGGGTGTTGACTCTTTTCATGTCGACAGCAATCGATGACCGCTCTTGTCGGAGCTTACGCTGATCGTTCTTCGAGGTTTTTGAGTCTGCTTTCTTGTGATTCTTGTGATAACTGTGTGGCGAGAGTGGTGATGAGGTGTTGGTGTTGACATGTGGAGATGGTGGGATGGTCTCGACTGATCGAAGTGATGGGTGGATCGGACGTCTGAACATGTCCTTCCGGATTGTTGGGATGAGAGGGACAATTCGGGGAGTGGGAGTTTGTCGGATAGGAGAACGAGTCACTCTTTGGATGGAGGGAAGGGCGATGCTTGTCATGGTTCGGGCGAATATCGCTGATTGATTCATCAACACTTGGATCCGTTGGAGAATTCTGTGCAAGAACTCAGTGGCAACCGGGACTGTAGTCCGGGTCGGTGGCGAGAGGAGGATGTCTGTGAGAGTTTCTTCGACAATACGTTGTGGTCGTATCTGACGATCCTTTTCTTTGGTGTCTTTTGTTCTGGCTGGTGTCGATGGAGGTTGAGGTGGTTGCTCGTTCGTCGGCAATTGTTCACCGATGACTTCTGCGATCGCATTTGCTCGGAGCTTCAGCCTTGTCTGTACAGCATTCACAAACAGCGGAATCTGGGGAATGAGGATTGCGTCTGTTTCGTAATCCCAAACTGCAATGTGCCGACTGAGAAGCCGATCCAAATCGGCCGACTTTGACAGACCGCACAAACGGAGATGGCTGAAGGCAGATGGCGTCAACTCTTCCGTTCGCCAGAGATCAACTGTTGGGATGATGGAATAGGCTTGTTCTGTGGTGAGAGGGAACATGGCAGATGAGATGAAGGCTGGTGGGGAAGGGAGGAAGAGTGCCATCAGGCCAATAATAGTCACAACTTGAGCTTTGTTGTCTTCAGTCGCTTGGACGACCACAGGAATGCCAATCAGAAGGCAGAAGATCAGAGTGGCGAAAAAAGGCGTATCGAGAAAGCGCTTGTGGAGGACGGGAGGGTTGTAGAGTTTGCTGTATTGAATCGGTGACTTGCCGTGTAATGATAAAGACGCCATTTTGGCTTCGTAGGTTGTGAAGAGCAGAGGCATGAATGGGGCGAGTGCATCGCTTGCTGGCGTAGCATAGCGGATGATCCCATCTCGATGGTCCGTCTCCTGGAGAGGGAAAAGTGAGGAGAAGAGTGAGACGGCGACAAGGTCGGACAGAGCATGAAGTGGCATGAGTGAAAACATGGATGATGTGGTGCTTGCTCGTTGTGATTTCGTGTGGAGAGGAGTGGCTGGAGAGGTTGGGGTGGCTGTGGTGAGTGAGGAATTCGAAGGAAACAATTGGGTGAGGATGCCTGGAGTGTTTTCGTTGTGCTTACTTTGTGGATCGGTATCTTTTGAATAATTCTGGCTTTCTGAATGGAACGAGAAATCATCGTCTTTGGAATGAGTGAAGATTGACAAGTCTGTCTTTGGCAATTCTTCGGCACTGTCGGTTCCAACTCCACTTTTCTTTTTTCCGGTCGTGCTGATTTGGTCGTTTGTTTTCCCATCTTCTTCCGATGAGACGGGATCGACACCGATGGTTGTGGGGAGGTGGCACGTTGAGTCTTCCATGGCTGTGTGAATCTCGTCAGGCTGTGTTTGATCAGGGTGAAAAAGGGCCGATTCTTGGTCTTGCTGCAGATTGGACTCCTGATCGGGGAGAAGAGGGGATGCGATGAGATCTGGTTCATCTATTTTATCAGTCTCGAAGACATCTGCATCTTGCTCGTCGTTTTGTATTTCGTCCTGAACATCGAGACCATCGTCGTTTCGGTCATCGTCCTCCCCCTTTTCTGATTCGTTTTCCTCGTTTTTCATTTCTTCATGGGCCTCCAAATCATCCAAAATCTCGCTATCGGTTTCCAACACATCCACAAATTTGACGACTGAAGAATGATCGAATGATCGGACGAGACTGCTTTCCGCAGTTTCGAGTGCTGTCGACGCGTCCACACTGTAATCTTCCGTCAAAGGAACTGTCAAGAGACTGTCTGAAGTCAAAATGTTTGGGCGAGAACTGTGATCCGATGATGACAGTGGACTCTGGAAACGTCGCGGAAGAGTGTTTGATTGTGAGTGGTAGATGTTTTCGATGTTGAATTGCATCCCGGTCTGGGCGGACTGTGTGGCTGCCCGGATAGTTCGATGCAAAATCTGGTCTGGTTCCTTCTGTTCTTCGGGGAGTTTAACTTCCATCTTACTCACATGTTCTTGTGATGAGACTTTTTTAAAGGGTGTATGAGACAACTTAGACTTTTTGTATTCGGTTAATGGGGGAATTGGTTGAGTAATTTGGGGATGATCGTCAGTTGAAGGGCCATTTCTGAGTTTGGTCAGTCGAACTCTCCGATCTTTTCGTATGTTGGGTGTTTTGGATTTATCAGTCTGTGGTGATGTATTTGAGGAGGAGGCTCCGAAATTAACTTGGATAACTTGGTCGAAAAGCGTCGGATTGTTCTGTTGGAAAAGTGGTGATAGAAAATCAGACAAATAATTGTTCATGATTTTATTGGTAAATGAAATTGTTTTGACCATCGATTTGTTCATAGCTTTGGATGGTTCTTTTGCTATTAGGGGCGATATAGAGAGATGGTTGAAGAACTGTTCGGAATGAACTGCTCGCTCCCTCATCCATACCCATTTGCTTTGTAAAGGCCTCAAATTGGAATAGAGAGGGAGTGCAAGAAGTGGAGATGAAGAATGATGGAAAGATTGATGATGGGCTTTCCCTTTTGGAGTGTGAAGTGAAAATGGAAGCCCGTGGAATGTACTGGCCGAGAAGAATAGAGGATTGAGAATGGGATTCGTTGGAATGGATTGTTTGGGTGTTTGAGTAAACGTTGAAACGAGTTGGCCGAAGTAGGGGAATAACATTCGAGGTGGCTTATTTGGGGAAGCCATTTCAGATACAAGCTCTGAACTTGGTCGTGTGGGAAAGGGGTTGAATCCACTACCAACTGATCGTAAAGTGTCGGCTTCACAGATCGTTTGGAGAGTTGAGCCTGTCGAGATTTGGAGGAGTGAATGGATTGGCTGAAGTGGACGGGGCGTAGTATAAGGAGGATAAAAAGGAAAACAATCTTTCGAAGGAAGAACAGAATGAGGGTCTGAATACCCAAGTCGTTTGACAGGAAAGGAAGAAGATGACAGGAGGTCATGTTCCCTCTGAAGCACATGAATAGGCCGAGAGAGAGAATGAATCACTTTTTTTAGCCGAAACAAAACTAATAAAACAGGATGGACTTGGGCGGGGGATGGCTTTTCTGATGGTTTGAGATCTGATTGAAGATCTTTCTGTTGAGAGGAGTGATCATCTTTAACCAAATTTTCGTATTGCTGTAGATATAAAGAATCGAAAGACCAATGTGTTCCGCAAAGATTTGTTAAGCTACGAAGGGTGGATGGGAGTTTTCGTGTTCGGATTTCATCATTCCTTTCTTGGCTTGGGCGTAGATAGAGATCAAGATGAGGAAATAAATCATGAGGAAAGTCCAGTGAATGGACTCGATCCGATGGAGCAAGATCTTTCCGGTTTGTGTGCAGATAGTTGAGGAGTGTGAGGAGATGTGGTTCTGAATGGATGAGTGAAAGATCGTTCCATTCATTCTTAAATAATTCGGACCCAAAACTATCGTATTTTATAACGCCTCGTTGTCGATATGTGCTCCATCTTCCATTCACAAATTGTCGATATCTGAACTCTTCTTCGGAATAGTCTCTGAGGTCGGTCATCAGCTGATTATCTTCATCATCTTCGCCGAATGGAAGAACAGGCAATGGATTTGAAGAAAAGAAGGAGAAAGATGAGTATTGTTTCTGAAGGAGCGGAATATATTCAGCTTGCTGGTCACTGGGGAGAAGATCGATGGTGGCATGGAACGCATTGTGGAGACTATGGATGTGAAGGAGCATGTCAGAAAGAAAGACTACCCAGGTGGTACGTTGTAAAAAGTGAGAGATCTAGTCAAGACAGAGAATAGTATTGATGAGAGAGATGAAGAGAAAGACGGTGAAAAAATGAACGTTGGGTAGAGAGTGGTGATAACAATATGAAAAGACAAATATGAGAGGAGATTTTATCGGATAACACTTTTCTGAACTCGGTTCTGAGGTGTGGCGTGATAAGTCGAAGGCGATTATTGTCTTTGGTTGAATATGACAATGAGAACAGTCTGACATATCCTCTCGCATCACAATCAAAGATAGCAAAATGGTGAGACTGCACGAGAAGAATATTTTGAGAATTTGGATGATGAAAGAGATGAAATGGGATGTTTTTGTTTGGAGGAGGAAATTGCGAGATACAAAGAAGATAAAGTGCATACGAAGGAATAAAAAGAAGTGGTTGGATCATAGGAGGAGACAGAGACATCACCCGGAAGCTCATCTCGTTGATCCTCCGAAAAATGTTGATGTGTTCTGGCCATGAGATGTAATGCATAACTGTGAAGGTTGAATGACATCAATCGAACTGTTTCGGGCTCTATAGCGAGAAAAATTGGCTGATAATGTGAATATACATGTTGTAACGGAATAAATCAAGACAAAACATACACCCTCTCTTTCATCAAATTCAAGGAGCCCCCCAAAGTTTAGATTATTCCCCAACGAAGGGTCCAACTGTGAGGCTTGGGCCATCACGGTTGTTTTCCTTGGGGAATGAATCAGATCTTAATGAAACCAGATGACGGATTGATCCGAGGAGTTGATCAGACCATCACGAATATCATGTCCACCTCAAGTCGTCCATCGCAGAGATTTCGCATTAAAATCATCTCTCTCGGGTATTTCACTCAATCATATTCAATTTATTGTAACTTTTCCAAGAGATAAGGGAGTTGGAAAGAGTTGCCTCATCAAGCGCTTTTGTGAGAAAAAAGTTTACTTCTTTCAATGAATTTAAGTCCTTTTCTAGTTTGTTTCAAAGTATATTGCAACAATAGGGATTGATTATGGAATGAAGCCAATTTCTGTTGGCGGCACGGACGTTCGAGTTTGCATCTCATCTCATCGCATTACTATGTTCATTTCTATCAATATATTCGATATAGGTGAACCTTTTTGACTTTTCTGGAGCTGATCATTATTTTGAGATCAGAAATGAATTCTACAAAGATACACAAGGAGTCTGCGCTTTTCTCAATACCAACTCGGCCTCACCAATCTTTATCAGGTTCTTCTCACATATGATGTCACAACAAAATCATCGTTTCAAAATCTGCAGAAATGGTTGGACGAAGGAGCCCAATTCGGACTGGGATCTCCCATCATGATTGTTGTTGCCAATAAGGTCTATTATCTTCCTGAATGATCCAAAAAATTAGACTGATCTTGGAAAACGTGCTGTATCGGAAAAGGAGGGAAAAGCTTGGGCCCAGAGCAAAGGATTGAGGTTTGATGTCATTCTCCTAATCGGATTCTAGATATTATGAAACTTCTTGTTCTTCTGGCTCCGGAGTTGATGAAGCGTTCATGTTTCTTATCACTGAAGTTGCTACAAAATACAAGCCATCATGAAT